>JAEQML010077513.1:0-12855 GCA_016904865.1 Pissodes strobi | reverse complement strand
AAGTCGAAGAGTGCCCTTTTCTCACGAAATTAACCCTTAAAAACTAGCCACAACTAGGAGCGACTAAAACCCAAGTTGGGTATTATTATAGCTATGCATGCCCCTCCGTTCGCTTTGCTCGCAACGGGGGATCAATCAACAAGAACTAACCAAGTGCTAACCAAAACTAACCCAAAGTAACCCAAAATTAAGGGAAAAAGGTAAATTAATAGAAATTTTGCTAGGACGTAGATATGGATTCGCGCAGTATTTTGGATTGCAACTCGGGATTTAGCCGCTCGTCATAAATTTATCGGAATGTTATCGTTCGGCTTTGTCGAAGCGATGTATTCCGGAACGCATTATTTTTAAACAATTCGTGTTGATATGAGCCAACCAGTGAGGGAAAAAATTGGAGTAAACATTGCTTTGCAGGAGATGTTAATAAATAATATCAATACCTATTTACAAATTCGCATTTGCAGATGCGAATAACTGTAACTAAAATTGGCCTTCACATTTGCAGATGTGAAGGGCCCCAACAGCCTCCACCCCAGTAGGTGTATTATGTTGGAGTGGTTAGAGGCACACTATATCCCTACATTTGCCGATGTAAAGGATATATGTATTGACAAAAATAAAACGGTATAGTGCTATGTATTTGCAGATACAAACACAAATAACCACCAAAAACAAATAACCACCATACTATTGCGACCCTCTTACTTAAAATCATTGCATTGGTTTCTGTTCAAAACAGAAATTACAGTATTTGCAGATACTGTAAATATGCTAAAAAATCGTTGCATTTGCAGATGCAGACGAAAGCATAACCAAGGTTAAGCAGCAAGCAAAAAGGTGAATAGTTCGTTCTATTAGCAGCTACAATCCATCGTACCCACTGTCAATTCAATTGCAGTTGCAGGTAGTGAACATATTCATGAACCTATTTTTCTGTTCAAAAACAGAAATTGCAGCATTTGCAGATGCTGTAACTAGGCTAATAGATCATTGCGTTTGCAGATGCAATCGATATAATAAGTAGCAAAACCAAGGAAAATCTTTTGCATTTGCAGATGCATTAGAAGATCCTCTCACGCTAGCTGAGGAAATAACTTATCCGAATCAAGACTTACCAACATCAGAAGCACCAGATGGTCCTGAACAAAGTAAGATTTGTTAATAGGAAAAAAACCGACGAAATCATACCTGCGAGGCCAGAACTACATACTCAGATAGTTTTTAGATGGGACAATTCCTTATTAAAAGGACTAAAAGATATAAAAAAAATAAACAGTATGATAGAGAAGTATCCTGAACAAAGTAAAGACCACGCTTTGTTAATAGGCAAAAATAAAAACGAGGAAATCATACCTGCGAGGCCAGAACTACATACTCAGGTAGATAGTTTTTAGATGGTATAATCACTTATTAAAAGGACTAAAAGAAAAAAAACACACAGTATGATAGAGAAGTATCAACCAGCTGCCAACTGTAATGTCCTCAGACCATCAAAATTAAATCTCAAAGAGAGTACTAAATCCTGCCAAGACAACTACTGTATCAATTACAGAAACAACTATGGTCCGTGGGATTAGTGCATTAGCCCTCCCTTTCAATGTAATTAGCCAACCGTCTGAACTAGAATTATATGTTCAAAATTGGCAGAAATTAAAGGTAAACAGTTCAATAATAGAGTGGGTACAGGATTATAAAATGCCTTTCAATAGGACACCACTCCGGTTAGCAAAATAGAAGACTACATAGGACGGCAAAAATTTAATTTCAAAATACGCATTCTTGGGGAAAACTGATCTTAAAGATGCATATTTCCTTATCCCTATGCACAGTAGTCAAAAAAGTTGTTAAGATTCGTTTTTTGCAACGTATTATACCAATTTAATTGTGTTTCATTTGGTTTATGTACAGCTCCGTATCTTTTCACAAAACTCAAACCAGTTGTAAGATATGTAAAGTTAAAGGGTATAAAAACTTTACTCTACTTAGTCGATTGGCTAGTTATTGGTAATTCAAAATAGAGCTTAAAAGTATAAATAAAATTACACAAACATTACAAGATTTAGATTTTATATAAATTCTGAAAAAAGCGTAGTTATTCCCGCGCAACAATGCTCATTTTTCGGGTTTATACAAGAGAAAGGGGACCTACTGACAGAACAGTCTATTGTCTTTTACCCTGAAAAATAACTACTCACATCTCCTTGCAGAGAGAAACAACCATTGTGGAAGAAAATTTCCCTGGCTGTAGGGAAATTAGGAAGTCTCCTGAGAAATTAAACTGATTATTTTTTATTGCAAACTATAGAACAGTGAGAAAGAAATCGATACGTATTTTTTATTTCCACTAAGATGAATATGACAAGAGCTATACCAGTTTTTAGTTTTGTATATATAGATATACTATGCATGGTGTGACGTAACAATTCATGTGTATTATGACGTCATAAGCACATCTCAAGGCGTTGTATCTGCCTAATCTTTGGCTTATGGAAAAAATAAAAACACGTGTTCACTTGTTTTTCGTGGGCTATCAAAATCAGCAATAATAATAAAAAAAAAATAAAATGAAAAATTGATGAAACTTCCTCATTGTCAGGAGAGCCTTTCTATAACAAAGCGTACCTAATGAAGCGATAAAAGTGATTATTTATTCATTGACAAACAATACGGAAATACTTACAATAAATAGGGGAATTTCTGGTTTTGTAAGCACCAACAAATATGTACCAAAACTGTAAATTTATTGAGCTCCTAAACATTCAATTGTCTTCGGAGTCATCCTACTCTACCATGAACTCACACAAATCTGCACTTTCTCCAATATTGAATATTAAACAAAAGACGAAGCGGTTATAAAAGGGATTCTCAATGGAACATTTAACATAAGACCCCCAAATCCAAAGTACTCAATTACTTACTTGGGATTCCTACCCAGTTCTACAGCTCTTAAAGAGCATGTACCACACTCTTAATACTAATAACGGCACACCGGCACACTGACAACCCGGAAGTAAAAATAGACAATATTTTTAAATATGAATACATAATTGAAATCAGATTACCGGATAAAATAAAAGCAGGTGGCTTAAACAGGCTTCAACCTAATTTGATATTACCTTATTTTACCAATCAACCTGAACTATGTATAGCCACACTATTAGAGACTTACATAGAACGCACAAAAGAAAAATGGTGCTACCAGTCAATAAAAGGTGAATAGTTCGTTGTATTAGCAGATACAATCGATCGTACCCTCCACTGTCTGCAATTGCAGTTGCAGCTAGTGAACATACCTATTTTTTCTGTTCAAAAACAGAAATTACGGCATTCACAGATACTGTAAATATGCTAATAGATCGTTGCATTTGCAGATGCAATCGATACCACAAGTAGCAAAATCAAAGAAAATGTAATACTCACTCACAAAAAGCCTTATCACCCAGACAGCAGTCAAACCATTAGCAGATGGGTCAAGTTAATACTAAGAGCCAGCAGTATAAACACGGAAATCTTTGAGGCACACAGCACGCGACACGGGGCAACTTCAGCAGCTCAAAGAATTGGAGTTACATTACAAATCATTCAGAAGACAGCTGGCTCGACAGAAAGATCAAAAGTATTCTCAAAATTCTATAACAAACTTGGCGTGGGTAATCCCACTGGATTTGCATCTTGTTTACTGAACCATAATTTCTAAAGAATCATATAAATATGAAGCTACAATTATAACTTACTTACCAACTTGTTATCATATTACATAAGAATATTGGTATAGTATTAAAAATAAGTTAAAGGTTAATATCAGTTAAGCGTTAAACATGATATATATACCTTCATATGTGTGTTATTAAATCTAATGGTTATAAATTTGAATTTTAGTTTATAAAAAGGGCCTTACAAATCTAGGACTACAGAAATATCGCAATCTTCAGTTAATGTAGATTACATCGCAAATACTTTAAACATCTACAAAGTGTAATGAGGGACGGCGAAGATGCGAAGGATAATTACAAGATCAATCGACTTACCTGTAAGGAAGATCGATCGGAATTATCCGAGCATCTTCGCCGTCCCTCATTACAAACCCACCCAGTCTTTACCCTTTCACCCCAAATGCAATGTAATCAAAAATCTCACGAATCAAAATTGTAATGACGCATCAAGGCGATAAGCTCGAGCGGCTAGCCAGGGTCGGCTGAATCACCATGTTTTTAGATAACTTCTTTAAAAATTGTACCGATTGGGAAAAAGTTGTATACTACAAAGTGTAATGAGGGACGGCGAAGATGCTCGGATAATTCCGATCGATCTTCCTTACAGGTAAGTCGATTGATCTTGTAATTATACTGCAATTATCATCCCTTTTCCTAACCTTTTTAAAATCAACCATTTTATCACTATTGGGTTTACTAGTACATGAATTCGAGATAAATTCAGGACTTGCATTTTCGCAGGACAGGCACTCTCGTCCTGCAAACGATTTCCGTGCATAAACAGTGTTAAGATTGACCTCGTATTTGACTGCTAGTACACCCCTTAAAAACGAAATTTGGGTCCCATCGACAATATCGCCAAGATACTCACCAGCAGAACAATTGTTAATTAAATCACTATTTTATGTTCAAAACCCTATTATTGGCCAACTTAAATATCTGCATATTCCCCAGCTAATATTTTATTCTAACAATTTACCTCTTTGGCTGAAGTTTCAAATACGTCAAATGTATTTTTAGCACTAGTACTTGAGACTGAAAAGTATTCCATCTGAGAATCAATATAATGTGTAGATAATTGATCCTAAAATAACAATACATTAATTAAATAAGATGTATTTAATAATGACTAAGAAGTATATATTTTCCTAACAAATGCGTAAAATGATACTTTTCCGCACGCAAAAACAGTTAGACGAACGACATAAAGCGAATATGCTTTAAGTCGTTAATTTTATTTAATAAACAAATTAAGCATTTGTTTGAAGTTGTCACTGTTTAAATATTTTTTCTGTTTATACTGAAATATCGAGAATTACGTAGGAATAAATTTAAGCAAAAGAGAATAAACTAAGTTGTGTAACGGCTTCTCATGTTGCATAAGATAATCCACAGTTATTAATATATGTACATATGTAGATTTTTTTAGTAGTACGCAGTGCGGAAAGTACCACTGTGCGCATGCTCGCAGAAAAACATTTTATTCTCGAACACCTATTATTGGTTATCTTTAAACAAAATTAGTAGTTTAGATTTCATCTTTTACTCCTTTGGGTAACTTTGGAAATACGTCAACCTGACCATTACTCAAGCCATTACTACTAACTACCCAAGACTGAATCATATTCTGTTTGAGTAATGAGTACCTCTGTAATGTGTAACAAACTGGTCCTATCATAACTCACTTTTTTAATAGAAATTTTGCTTTATATAAAATTGAATAGTTCGCTAGCCAATAAAAACTTCGTCCATAATGTGGGACTATAATAACATACCTACCTTATTATATATTTTAGTGTTTTCCATATTTGCTCGTTTAGCTTAATCCTTTGCTGCATTAACAAGATGTATTGTTCTGTTACTAAACCGATTATGTTTTATCTTAGTTTTCCAAAATAGATAACTTTTCTAAAATAATGATGAAATGTAATAGTTTGTTTCTTAATGCTTCTTAACTGGAACTGGGATAATCGGTAATATTTTAAATGGTCTGGTACGGGTATAACGTAAGTAATAAGTCAACATTTTACAGGGTGTAATTTAATTCATAGCTAAAAATGCAAGATGTGATTTTTCAGCTCATTTTAATACTAAAACTCCATATAAACATGTGTGCACAAGGCGCTCGTTTTTGAGATACAGGCTGTTAAATTTTTTTCTAAAAATCGAGTTTTTAATAATAACTTAATACCATTTAACTGATTTTGTTAAAATTTGGCAGCGTCATTTGTACTACCAATTCAGCCCTAACTAGATTAAAGTTATTGAGTCCAGTGAGCACGTTAACGTATATTATTGACAAAAAATGTCCGCCGCTGACTTTTTCTCATTTTAATATTTTCCTTGAATGAAAACAACTAAACATGCAATTTTTGTCGCTTCACCTTTTTTCATACTTTGCTTCGTTTTCGAGAAAAAAATTTTAAACCATTTATTGCATGTCCTTGGACCGCATAAAAAGACATTGCTGCGATCACTTTTTCTCCCTATTTTTTACTATGACGTCACTGGAGGATTTATATAATTAAAGTTAAATTAGTCCCTTGTCACTATAAACAACACTGCCAAATTTCACTAAAATCGGCGAAAGGGTCTTTGAGATTATAAAAACGATTTTTTTTTCAAAAAACTGATACCCTATATCTCAAAAACGAGGCCTTTGCGGACATATCCGCAAAATCAGCTGAAAAATCACACCCTGCGTTTTTAGCCATAAATTTACACGCTGTATAGCCTCTATGCGATATTTAGGGTTCCTGTAATATGTTGTACTATGCTTGTATTTTTCTTAGTCATTTAAAGTTTTTTCCCACTATAGCACATTTTCTCGCCAAGATACTTTATTCATAGAAATATTTGCTGGTTAATAAACAGCTTTATAATAAGACATAGATAAGCTATTATTGCTATAATCTAGGGAAAAAAGAAACTAACTTAAAGCCCCTATAAAGTTTATAATTTTTTATACATGGGTAAAAAAATTAAAATTCTCGAATGAAGTTGGTTGCAAATAAACTGCTGATGGGCTTTCGAGCAAGGAAAATTTCGCCTAAATTTAAAACTAAATATTTTCTTAACCAGACATGATATCGACCTACGGTTTTTAATGATTAGTAGATTTTTCCCCGAGGAAAAACTTTCCAATGATGGTTTTTTTTAACTTTCAAAAAATTTTATATGCAGGGTGTCAAAAAAGACGGTGATTTTTGCTTCAATTTTAATAGCCTGTAACTTTCACAATAATTTTTTTTAAATTTTGTCACTGTACGTCATTTGAATCACTGGTCCATAGCAAAAAAGTGGTCTGTTAAATTTCTAATATCTGCTATATTTTAAGATACAATGATTTTTTCAACTTTTTGGTAGCTAAACCCCACTGTGCGTTGTATCGTGCAAACTTTATAAGTGATTATCATTATACCTTACGAAAAGCTTGTTTATGTTCAGTAAAAAAATCCTACCTAAATGTTGTGATGTGCAGTGGCGTACTTATAATAATACCTTATACTATGGTTTATGAGTGTCACACAATTTTTCCCGATTGTTTTTTATTGGAAAGTACTCTCCTCTAGATTAAGCAAGTGTTTTTCTTATTTTTTATTTTTTAATATTGCACTGTATATATATGTATATTTTACAGTGTCTAAAATTGTGTTTTAAAAATTATAATTTTTTGATTAAATTTTTGTAAAAATTTTATTCATTTATTTCTAATACAACACTATTCCTAAAATTAAACTTGTTTTGAAAACGCTTAAAATTAAATGTCCCTGGTTTGATTGTGGTTGATTTTGCGAGCGAGTACTTTCCAATACAAAACAATCGTGAAAAATTATGAAATACTCATAAACCATAGACATATAAGTGATTATAAGCACGCCACTGCACATCACAACATTTAGGTACAATTTTTGTACTGAATATAAACAAGCTTCTCGTAAGGTATAATAATCACTTACAAACTTTGCACGATACAACGCACAGTGTGGTCTAACTACCAAAAAGTTGAAAAAAGCAAGGTTTTACAAGAAAATCGGTATCTCTTAAATTATAGCAGATATCAAAAATTTGACAGACCACTTTCTTTGGACCAGTGATGCAATTGATGTACAGTGACAAAATTTTAAAAAAATATTATGAAAGTTACATGCTATTGAATTTGGAGCAAAAATCATCGTCTTCTTTGACACCCTATATATATAAATTTTTGACATTCAACACTGAAATTTTTTCTTAAGGGAAAAATCTATTAACCATTAAAAACCAGAGATTGATATCATGTCTGGTTAAGAAAATATTTAGTTTTAAATTTAGGTGAAATTTTCCTTGCTCGAAAGCAAATGGCCTGCAGTTTAGTTTCATATTAGCAATAACTTCAGCTTTCACAAATCACAACTGAAATAATACTCTAAATATGCCCGGTACATTTCAGCGAGCATTTCAGTCCATATTTTAGACAAAAAAAATGTATCGACCAACAACATTGCAAAAAAAAATAGTTTGCAAAATAATGACAATATCAACTACATTTTGACCAAAATGGCAAAAATTTACCAAAATAAGAAAAAACATTGTTTGACAACTAAACGGTTACTTCTGTGTTTAAATTGTCTAATTTGATAGCCAAACTTAAAAAGCTACCTACTATATAACTAAATTATGATCTGTAATATGTCACTATCACAATTGTCTTTAATGTATAAATAATGCTATCAGTAATTTTTGATCAAAAAACTAAATTTTGACCACTAAAGGATGATTCACATTATCAGACATACAACGACACGACATCGACGGATTGTTTGTAATTAAAGTTATATTTGTCTATAACAAAACTAGAAGCGTATTGTGATGTAAAGTAACAAATGCTTTCGTGTCATGTTTAGAAATTTTGTGACATATCGTACAGTTCGGGATAATCACGAACAAGCAATCTATTTTTCATTATCCATTTTGATATTTAAATACAGATCCTCAAACCTCGCCGAAACTCTGGCAAAACTGAAATAAACTCTTCTTTCTTATTCTTCTACTTTCTAAGATGGATACATATTAGTAAGCTACTGCCTGTTCATTGCCAACACGTCCTCCCCGGAAGATGAAGTCCAGCATTCTCTCCAACGTTTTGGTGGTCTTCTCTGTGATCTCTTTCCTACTGGATTATTCATTTTTGCGTTTTTGACGAGTCTGCTGTCCTCCATTCTTTTTATATGTTTGTCTCACCCACCTTCCTATGTCCTGTATCCCGCATTGTAGTCTGATGTCTTCATTTCGTATTCTGTCGTATAGTGTTTTGCCTTGTATACTTCTCAGAGTTTTCATTTCAACTGTTCTCATCATTTGTAGAGTTCTGTTTGTATCTGGTCTTGTTTCTGCTGCGTATGTTAAGATAGGTCTTACTGCCGTTTTATACATCTTGACCTTGCTTTCCGTATTGAGGTATTTGTTCTTCCAAACAATTTCTCTCAAACATCCCGAAATTCGAGCCGCTTTCATTGTTTGCTTTCTTACTTCGAGAAGTAGATTTCCATGACTCGTTATATCTGCTCCCAAATATATGAAATGGTTTACCTGTTCGACGATTTTGGAGTCGATTTCCAACTTACATTTCATTGGTTCCTTTGATGTTACTAAGCATTTAGTCTTCTCGGTGTTGATGAGTATATGTAGTTCTTTTGCTTTGGTGTTAAGAGAACGGACTAACCTTTGGAGATTATCTTCGGAATCTGCAATAAGAACCGCGTCGTCACATAGCATACAGCATGGAAGAAAGTATTTACCATTTTGTATCCAACTACTCTGGGCAGATTTTCTATTATTTCATCCATTATCAAATTAAATATGAAGGGGCTGAGTGAATCTCCCTGTCTAATTCCTGTGTTTACATGTATCTCTTCCGTTGTGATATGTTAAATCTGGGGCCAATAACGTTATACAGGGTGAAACAAATTCGCTTCTCACTATTGGGATCTCGAAAACGGTAAAAGATACAGCAAAGATTAGATTGGGACAAAGTTGCTCAATTTAGTCCCCAGTATTTTGATAATTTGAAGTTAGAGATATCTCGAGTACTTCCGGAGATATCCGCAAAAAACCGAAATTTTCGATTTTTGTTTTTAATTTTTTCTGACGTTATTTTTGGAAATATCAATAACCACACTTTCTAGAGGCACTTTTTAACGGTCTACCCTAAGATGTTGTCAGTTTCGATTTCTCAGAACCATCAAGCCAATTTTTTTAAATACGGACCTGTAGTTTTTATCAACTTTTTTGCATATTTATGGGGGTAATTTGGTAAAATCCATCACCAGATATTTTTAAATTACTGACAAAATTACTGGAGGTTTTTTTTTTATTTGAGATATCAACTTAATCTGCGCCTACGTACAATACTAACTATTGTAAATTGTCTGAAGTGTTCATATTGTTAATAATACCTACAAATTAAAAATATCTGGTGATGGATTTTACGAAATTACCCCCTAAATATGCAAAAAAAAATAAAAATTATAGGTCCGTATTTAAAAAAAATTGACCTGATGATGGTTCTGAGAAATCGAAACGTTGAGTTAGAAAACTGACAATATCCTAGGGTAGCTAGAAAGTCATTATTTTTTTGATATTTCCAAAAATAACGTCACAAAATATGATAAGCAGAAATTCGAAATTTTCGGTTTTTCTCGGATATTTCCGGAAGTACTCGTGATATCTCAAATATCAAAATGTCAAAATACTGGGCACTAAATTGCGCAACTTTGTCCCAGTTTAAACTTTGCTGTATCTCTTACCGTTTACGAGATCCCAATAGTGAGAAGCGAATTTGTTTCACCCTGTGTAATATAAATTCTAATTAACTTTTTTGGAACGACTCCCCCGATTTGTTATTAAAAAAAAAACGAGCATTAGCTGAAAGAATGTGACTGAAGGAATTGGAGTAATATAGGTTACTTACTTTCCACTCAGCCCAACTATGAAGTTGCCAGGTATAAACAGGTGAGCAACCGTTATTAATTACCCTCATCAGTTATTTAATCGATTTTTGTATGAAATGAAAGGTTATTTTATTCCCTGCCCAACAGTATTAAGTTGCCTTGGTAAAAGTTTGTCACATCCATGGTTGCCTAGATTTTGGATGTTAGGTTTTGACCGCGAGCGTGGAGAGTGACGGGGATCCAGAGAGGCAGGTGTGTGCCAGGCAGCTGCTGAGTGCAGAGAGTTTAACCCAAATTTGGGGTGATGGATTTTACCAAATTACCCCCTAAATATGCAAAAAAATTGATAAAAACTACAGGTCCGTATTTAAAAAAATTGGCTTGATGGTTCTGAGAAATCGAAACGCTAATATTTCATTTTGTAATTTTTTTCCCTCCGTATTTAAGCATCTCGTTAGTGATCTCGTCTGGCCCGGGGCTTTTTCTATTTTTAAGGGATTTTAAGGTGTTTTTTATCTTGTCATTTGTTAATTCTATGTCGTTGTCTTCTTCATATTCGATTTGTATCTGTTCCTTGCCTTCCTCTTCCTTGTATAGATTCCTAAAGTGCGTTTCCCACTGTTCTGTCGCGATTTTATTGGTTCGTATGGTATCTTTGACTTCTCGCTTATTTCTTCTTAGGATTCCCTATATTCTTCTCTGGCTTCCATACAAGTCTCTTTCCATTTCTTTTGTGAACTCTTCCCAATGGTTCTCTTTTAGTTCCCTTATTTTTGCATTTGCCTCGTTTCGTTCTCTTCGATAGTTGTTCCAGTTTTCAGGCGTTTGATTTCGCGTATATTTGATGTATGCATTTTTCTTTACTTTAGCTAGTTCTTTCACTTCCGGCGTAAACCATGGCGTTCTGTTGATTGTATTGATATTTACCTGTCGCTTTCCTATTGCTTCCATGGCAGCCTCTAGTATGTTATTTTTTATTGTTTTCCATAGGTGGTCTATGCTATCTTCAGTAGTCACTGGTATTTGCAATATTTTCTGATTTAATCGATCTTCATACAGATGTTTTGTGCTGTCATCTTCTAATGATTCGACATTAAATTTGCTAATTATTTGCGACTTAAGTTTTACGGATTTAGGTATGTTCTATCTCATTTTGCAAAGTACCTTCTTATGATCACTTCCAGAGTTGGCGCCATTTGGAGTTCTTACGTCCAATATTGTTTGAGGCACGACCTCTCTGTTTGTGATAATATAGTCTAATACCGACTGTTGTCCTCTTGTATTTTGCCATGTGTATTTGTACTTCATGTCATGTTCGAAGAAAGTGTTGTTAATTCTCATGTTGTTGTTTGCGCAGAATATTTTCAGTAGATCTCCATTTTCGTTTGTGGTCTCTTCGTTAAATCTCTGCATTATGCCATCCAGTGGTTCATTTCCTATTCTTGCATTTATGTCCCCCATAATAACGATTTTATCTCGTGTTCTTATTTTGCCCACTACTGCTTGCAATTCTTCATAAAATCTCTCTCTTTCCTCTCTCCCTTTACTTATGCCTGGTGCATAAATGCTTATGAAGTGCATTTTCCCATGGTTACTACTTATTGTTACCTGTAGTATTCTGTCGTTGACGTAGGCTTCACTCTCTATTTGTTGTTTGTACTTTCGGTCTATCAGTATCCCCACTCCTGAGCGTGCGTGCTCTCTGTTCTCGTGGTACTCCACTATATATCAAGACATATTTGTCAATTTCGCATTTTCTTTTTCCTTTCTTCTTCGTTTCGCTGATAGCGCATATGTCTATGTTATTGTCTTTTAGTTCTTCAGTATTACGAGCATGTGACCATGCTAAATCTGTAGGAACGGTTCGTTTCGGTGCTCTTATGGTGGAGATATCAACAAAAACTATTTTGAATCCGATATACGGACGTAAAATGTAATGTAGCGAGTCATAAGGGGGAATCAAATTAATGCTAGGGATGTATATATATAAATATATATATATAAAGGAAGAAATTAATGGGCATGTCCGCAGAAGAGAAGCAGGAAGAAACAGATGGAGGTAACCCGGCGACACGTGTTTCTGCTTCTTGGCTTCGTCAGGCAATATGTATACATATGCATACATGCACTCATACACCTTAATTGGCATCGGCACACATATACATACATATACACATAAACGGGTGTAACCTGGGAAAGGAAAAAAAAAA
>JAEQML010077512.1:0-12855 GCA_016904865.1 Pissodes strobi | reverse complement strand
GAAGTGTGCGAAGATGTTGATTGACACGGTTCTTGTAGGTTGTAATATTGTAATAATGAGTTTCACAGTTATGCAGTGCGTCAGACAAAGGAGTCCTTGTAACGCGACGTTCTAGGTGTTTCCAGTTGTACAACGAACGGGTGCGCTCTTGCCGTTTGTCGCGACTGTCTGACAGGCGTTGCTGGGGGCGGGATGATGCGGGCTAAATTCTGGGAACATCTGCCGTGAGAATATCTGTAAAACAGGGATAGGTCGGCCACATGTCTGCGATGTTCCAGACTATCCAGATCCCGGGTCAACTTCGGATCGCCCACGAGACTCACAGCTCTCTGTGCTCAGGTCGGCGCCCCAGATGTGTGAGCAGTATTCTATGCACGGTCTTATTTGCGCTTTGTAGAGCAAGAGCAGGTGCTGCGGTGTATACAGTTTTTTGTTGCGAAATAGCGCACCAAGCATCTGCGAGGCTAATTTTGCGATGTTAGCAACGTGGTCATGCCAGCTGTTGCTGAGACACCCAGTAGTCCCTCATGGATGAACGAATGGTCGATCCTGCCATAATGATATTAGGGCCCGCCGTTTTGGCTTTCTTGATAAACGTGGCTGCTTGGGTTTTTGCTGCATTGAACTAGATCAATTCCTGTCGCCTCAAGATCGAACCTTCTCCAGATCTTGATTAATTGTTGTAATCTGCTCCTGTCTGCGGTGATAAGTCTCAGTCCCTGATAAAGGTTTCTCTGATCTAAATTGGGAGACAAGGGCACTGTCATCTTCAATGTTTACGAATGACTCCAAGGCAACGGCTTCCTCTACCTATGACAACACAGAATTGCTAGCGTCTGAATTACCACCAGATCTCTTGGAAAGTTTATTATCACTGTTTTTTGACTCAAAAGCTGCTTTGAGTCGCCTTATCATTTCTTGTCTGATTTTGTATTTGCCCTAGATCTCCTCATCGCATTTTTCTGGTGTGTTTCCTTTCGGGATGTTCGACTTTTGGATAAGGTCTAATGTTCTCTGGTATTATCAAAGACCCAGAAGTGGATGGTCCCTCAGGCATTATCGATAGTTCTATATTTGATATATCTTCTCCCTACTTGTTTTCCTCTACTCCATTATTTGTTAGCTTTTTCAGGATTATTAGATAATACATCAATCTCATATGGCGCAAGTTATCTTCTCCAAGGGCCAGCTTATTAAAAAGCCATATGGCAAGGATACTACAGTCTCTACTAATGTTTTTGCCATTGAAAGCCAAAAATTATTAGCAATTTGATCAATAATATGATTGCCATTCTTTTTCATAAAGGTCAGAAAGTCTGAATCGGAATTATAGAAGTTCCACGCTACCACAGAATTGCTGACGTCTGAATACACGTAACTACCATGAGATCTCTTGGAACGTTTATTGTCACTGTTTTTAGACCCAGCAGCTAAAAGTAGTATTGCAGATTTCAGGATTTTGGTCTGAGTCGCCTTTCTTTATCATTTCTTTTTTGATTTTCTATTTGCTCTAGATCTCCTAATTGCATTTTTCTGGTGTGTTTAGATAAATCCTAGATTTTCCTTTCGCGGTGTTTTGTTAAGGTTCTACTTAGGGATAAGGTCTAGTATTTCCTGGTCTTATTAAAGTCCCAGAAGTGGATGGTACCTCAGGCATTATCGATCGTTTTATATTTGTTATATCTTATCCTTGCTTGTTTCCCTCTACTGGATTATTTGTTAGCTTTTCTTCACGATCATTAGATAATACATCCAAAGGTCAGCTTATTATAAAGCCATATAGCAGGTATACCAAAGCCATCACTACTAATATTTTGGCATTGAAAGCCTCCAATTAATAGCAATATGGTTAATTATATCATAAAAATTCTTTTTCATGAAGGTCAGAAGGTCTGAATCGGAAGTATCCATAAGTTCCACGTTATCATCTGAATTGCTGGCATCTGAATATACACAATTACCACGAGATCTCTTGAAAAGTTTATTGTCACTATTTTTAGACTCAAGAGCTAAAAGTCGTCTTCTAGATTTCAGGTTTTTGATTTATGTCGCCTTTCTTTATCATCTCTTTTTTGATTTTGTATTTGTTCTAAATTTCATAATCACATTTTTCTGGTGTGTTTATATTTTTCTTTCGAGGTGTTTTGTTTAAGTGCTACTTTGGATAAGGTCTAATATTCTCTAGTGTTATAAAATTCCCCTCAGGCATTATTGGTCGTTTCATATTTGTTATATCTTCTCCTTGCTTGCTTTCCTCGCTTCGATTATTTGTTAGCTTTTCTTCACCATCATTAGAAATATTTGGAGAAGATGACTTGTGAGATGTATAATTTTCTCCAAAGGCCAGCTTATTATAAAGCCATATGGCAAGTGTACTAAAGCCACTACTTATGTTTTTGGCATTAAAACCTCCAATTTTTAGCAATATGGTCAATTATATGTTACAATTCCGTTTCCCAATTTTTTTTTAAAGCTACACTAGCCGCATATTGAGCAAGCATGCTCTATTCATATAATCATTAAAAATGTCTTGTTTCATAAGGAACAAAAAATTAGTGATATTTTCCAGAAAGATAGCCCCGATATGTGATTCACGGTGACGTTGACGTAACGTAACGTTCTTGCGTCATTGATTAACGATACTATCAATACTGCGAGGCAGTTTTTCATCTTACGTTACGATTCTAGTAGTTATTCAAATTCCTCAAAGCTAAAAGCATTCATTATACATTTAACCGCAGCAATAAAGTGGTACAAAACCACCCTAATTGCCCTTTTTCATGTTTGTTCTTATAATTACACATCTGATCTATTGTAAATGGTAATCAAAGGCGAGATAACAATAGAGCTGAGGGTGGATTCGGCGAATCAATCACGCTCTCGGCGTAGTTAAAGCGAGTAGAAGCCATATCCCGATTTGACACAGTCCAAGCCTTAATGCACTGCTAATGTACCCCTAATTCCCGCAATCACATTCAGTCCCCACTTGCGAAGAAAACGGAACAGATATATATTTCATTGTTTAAAAATATGTGTATGTATCACCCACACTCGAGCTCTAATCAGGTTCGTTTATTGGCAGTATTTTGAGCAGTCGTAATCTGAAACTAATATTTTTGAAAATAATGTATTTAATGATATTCCTCATGTCACCAGACGAGTTTTATGAATCCTGCTTGCAATAGGGCGCCCTTGGATATGATTTTATTTATGGAATATTTTACGTGATATATTTTTAACCCAACCCCAGTTCCCACTGATTTAT
This sequence comes from Pissodes strobi, assembly GCA_016904865.1. Lineage (NCBI taxonomy): Eukaryota > Metazoa > Arthropoda > Insecta > Coleoptera > Curculionidae > Pissodes > Pissodes strobi. Next base: position 9,590 of record JAEQML010077512.1, on the reverse strand, counting down.
ATCTTTAATAGTGAGAAACTAATTTACAAATGATTCGCATTTACAATTGTGATAATATAATACACAATTTTTCAGGGCTAATACTGGTTAGGGGAAAGTGGGGAAAAATAGAAAGGCAAACTGGCCAGACAAGAGAGATTGGGTTAGTAAGATTCCTACGTCAACGCTCGCGGGGTCATCATTAGTGCCCATGAGTCATTTTCGCTGATGGCTTTATGTGGTTTTAATAATATTGTGATGAACATGGATTATGTGTGCTTCCTGCCCAAATTTCTGATAACTCCAATGAGTATTATCATATTTTTTCCCACTAGATTAATAACTTTTCATCTTATATATAGTTTCAAAATACTATTTGAATTGACCAGGTAACAAGAGTTTCAAAGTTTCAAGATTAAGCAAATTAAAAGTATCAATAATCTTACAGAACTTAGGCAACTGTATTACCTCGACATAATTACAGTACCCCTTGTAATATCAAATTTCAATAATGCCGCTATGTTCTACTTCCATATACAAATAATAGATGTCAGTGCCTGGCAGATTCGTTCGAAATTCATATTTCTTTTAAATATATTATTTGATAATTATCATTAATTATTTTAAAACAAATATTCAGATTATGATAATTTGTATACAAACACAGCAATAGAAAAATTTATTTTTATATCTCCATTAATTTCATTAAGCAATATGCAATATAGATCTTGTTTTCCGCGGTGACGAGAAGGGGTGTTTTGAGAAGGTACCGTCCATTTTTTCGTATTCTCAGAATTCTGTTATATATTTTTTACTTAAGCGTAGAATTACGGCCAATTTGCACGTACAATTATATTTTACCATTAAATAGGCAAGCAGTGTCTATACTATTGCTTACCCAGTATCTTTTACATATACTATATACCATACTATGGTTTATATTTTATCCAGCCAGCTAATACAATGCAGCCCCGCTTGCCACAAACTGTCATTGATCAGCTTTAGACTTTGTACTTCGATGTTCTCCAGCCTGGGGAGGATGATGGGATTTGATTGGCCACATCCCGTGGCAACTCGGAATGGCGAGGGCGTCACTCCCCGTAATCAAACGGCTCTCACCAGTTTGACGTTCCTGCCTACTAATAGAATGCAGCCCCTCTTGTCACAAACTGTCATTGATCAGCTCCAGACTTTTTACATCGGTGTTCTCGAGTCTGGGGGAGGACGATGGGATTTAATGGGCCACATCCCGTGGCAACTCGGAATGGCGGGGGCGTCACTCCCCGTAATCAAACTGCTCTCACCAGTCGCCCTTCTTGTCACAAACTGTCATTGATCATCTCCAGACTTTGTACTTCGGTTTTCTCCAGCCTTGGGGGAGGACAATTGGATCTGATGGGGGCCACATCCCGTGGCAACTCGGAATGTTGGGGGGTCACTCCCCGTAATCAAGCTGCTCTCACCAGTTTAAAGTTCCTGCCAGCTAATACAATGCAGACCTGCTTGCCACAAACTGTCATTGATCAGCTCCAGACTTTATATTTCGGCGTTCTCCAGCCTGGGGGAGGACGATGGGTTTTGATGGACCACATCCAGTGGCATCTCGGAATGGCGGGGGCGTCACTCCCCGTAATCAAACTGCTCTCACTAGTTTTACGTTCCTGCCTGCTAATACAATGCAGCCCCTCTTGTCACAAACTGTCACTGATCACCTCCAGTCTTTGTACTTCGGTGTTCTCCAGCCTGGGGGAGGACGATGGGATTTGATGGGCCACATCCCGTGGCATCTCAGAATGGCGGGGGCGTCATTCCCCGTAATCAATCTGCTTTCACCAGTTTGACGTTCCTGTCAGTAGAAGAACTATCCATCTAAATTCGGTTTCCAATAAAAGAGAGTAAATCATCTAAGATTGGTAATAATCTATAATTAACCTCCTTGAAAATTGGCTATAGTCAACATTAAACTGGAATCCGATTCTCAAATCCTACAGATGATGGGATCAAAAATAGCATCTAAGTCATTAGGAATGGTTCAAACATTTCTTCAAACCATTTAAATTTTAAATTTTTTGAGGATGATTTTAAAATGTAAAAAGATTTTAATCTTTTTAGAATGACATTAAAGCATAAATTATATCGAAAAATATTGAAATCACAAACCAAAAGCCATGAAAGCAATGATTTAAATTTATTGTGGTTATTACTAACCCAAACTAACTCAACTTTCTGATAACATCCAATGAGTATCACATGCTTGCATGTGTTTTCACTTGTTAAATGCTAAAATTTCGTAACGTGATTTTGTTGCGAATTCGCTTATATTTATTCCTTAATAACTTTTATCTAACATCTAGTCTCAAGTTACTCTTTGGACCGACCAGGTAATAACAATATCAAATTGTCAAGGTTGAACAAAGTAAAAATATCAACATCTTAGAGAAAGTAGGCAAGTGTAAGAGCTCGACATAATTACAATATCCCTTGTACTATCAAATTTCAATCGTGCCGCTATGTTCTAGTTTCCTATACAAATAATAGATGCCAGGGCCTGTCGGGTTCGTTTAAATTCATATTTCTTTTAAATATTTGATAATTATTTTAAAACTAATATTCAGATTATTATAATTTTTATACAAACACAGCAATAGAAAAAATTATTTTGATATATCAGTTAGTTTAAATATGCAATATGGATCTTGTTTTCTACGGTGACAAGAAGGGGTGTTTTGAGAAGTTACCGTCCATTTTTTCCGTATTCATGGAATTCTGTTATATTGTTTTATTCAAACGTATAATTTCGGCCAATTTGCACGTCAAACTATATTTTACCATTAAATAGGCAAGCAGTGTCTAAAATATTGTTTACTTAGTATCTTTTACATATATCAATCCCTATACTGTATATATTGTCTATCGGACACGTGGAATTGACATTAGATGAAGCTCGAGGCTTCGTAAATGAGGAGAATAAGTCGAACAATTTTTTCGCATATAAAAATAACATGTAGATATAGGTAGATCTCTACCTAAAACAATAAAATTAAAATTCCTATTCCAATAAAAAAAACAAAATAAAGCAAAGAATCTCTGATATTCGATTGAAACTGAGATCAGAACGAGATCAAAACCATTTGCTGTTACTCTTAAATCTCTAAATAATCATTCAGTGGATAAAAGTATCCATCTGAATTCGGTTTCCAATATAATAGAGTGAATCTTCACGGATTAACCTCCTTGAGGAATGGTTATAATCAACATTCAACTGGAATCCGATTTTTGAATTCTATAGATGATGAGATCAAACATATCACTTGAAGTCGAATCTTTCTAAATTACTCTACATCGCCTTAAAATTATTTAATTCATTTAGGAATGGTTCAAATACCTTTTCAAACCATTTATAATCTTAAATCTTTTTGAAGAAATTCAAATCTTTTCGAAATGATTTCAAAATGCAAAAAAGATTTCAAGCTTTTTAAAATAATTTTAAATCATAAATCACTCTAAAAATATTCAAATCATAAACCACAAATTATGAAAGCAATGATTTAAATGTATTGTGGTTATTACTAACCCAATGTGTATCACATGCTTGCAGGTGTTTTCATTTATTAAATGCTAAAATTTCGCAACGTGATTTTGTTTCGAATTCGCTTATATTTATTCCTACTAAATTAGTAACTTTTATCTTACATCTAGTTTCAAATTACTCTTTGGACCGACCCGGTAATAACAGTATCAAATTTTCAAGGTTGAACGAAGTTAAAATATCAAAATCTCACAGAAAGTAGGCAAGTGTAGCAACTCGACATAATAACAGTAGGTACCACTTGTACTATAGAATTTCAATCGTGCCGCTATATCTAGTTTCATATACAAATAATAGATGTCAGTGCCTGTCAAGTTCGTTTGAAATTCATATATTTTTAAATATACTTATTATTATTATTTGATAATTATTTAATTATTCTAAAACAGATATTCAATTTATGAAACAGTAAAATTAAAATTATTCCAATGATGAAACAAAATAAAGCAAATAATCTCTTATATTCGAAAAAAAACTGAGATCAGAACGATATCATTGCTGAATCTCTAAAATAAAATAATCATTCAGCGGATAAAAGTATCCATCTGAATTCGGAATTATAGTAGGCATACTTACCTCAAATTAAAATAAACAAATATATATAAAAATCTGATTCTCTAACAATAGCTATTTTCTAGAACATAGCCGCCTAAAGACATTATTCATGCAATATTCTTGAGGAAAAAGGTCTGATTGGTTTTCCGTTTCCGCCTCAGGGGTCCGGGCCCTCTGCATCTACTAAAAGTTTCCAAACGTACGGATTTTCCATTTGGACTAAATCCAATTTTTAGGCGGCCATTATTCAAATGCGGAGATTTATAGGCGACGCGCGCGGATATATATTCACCGAAAATACGAGAAAATGGTTTGACTCGATTCTAATTTATTGCCGCAACGGTCGGGTGCCAACCAAATTGTTACAAAACTCGACGTAAATCCACAAAAAGGGCGAGGTTATGTTACTTTGGTTGTTAGATCTATTTATAAGTTATTGAAGCCAGCGGCGGAGAGACAAAAATTATTGAATCTGTTTGATGCAACAGATAAATGGCGATGGCAATAATATTGATATTTGCACTCACCGGTTACTTATCTTCTACAGCGTTGCAAATAAAGAGCTTCTATTATAACCATCCTGTAAACGAGGAAAGAAGTTCAGGGGGAGATTGGAAACTCTGAGCAAAGCGGATGTTTATTAAAGAAGCATAAGTGGAATAAAAATATCAATAATAAAGACAAACAATGTGGCACAACGGAAACCTTGCAACTTGGTTTTCAGTATTTAAAGTAAAGATCTGAAAAAACACTATCAAATTATTCTTCTAAAAACTAAGAAATTTATCGTAGATTAGACTTAGGTGGGTAACCCCGAACTCAAGTGCATGTGCACTGTGAAAGTCAGTTTAAGTTAAAGAATTAGGCTGCAGCTTTGAACCCTCTGATTACCACATACATGTGCACTATGATAGATTCGGGAGGAGTGGAAAGGTGAGAGACAAAGTCTGTCGGACTGATGGTTTGCTTAACTAGTCATATAATAAAATCTGCTAACCACTGCACGTTTAAGGTTCATAATCGATTGCATTGATCGTTCGCGCCGTTTATAATTTGTCCCGATTATTTACATAATATTTCAAACTTGGGACAGTGTGATTATTAATTAGCAGTTTACAATATCATGAAGTGCACCTTGGAAACATTGATAGGTTTTTTAAATAGTGTAAGGCTAAATAATGATAATTCGGGTAGAAAATTTGATGAATTTGTAATATTAATGCAAAATCAGTAATAAATAATAATAAGGCATTACCCAAGCAATAGGATAATTGAGAAAAAATCAGATTTAAAACTAAAATATCAGGAATGCATATAAGAAATCAATGAGAAACTAATCAGATTCAGGTATAAATGCAAACAATGAATTGTTCCAATTTTAAAATATTTATATTGTTAACATACAAAATTTGAAAAATGGTCAAAAATATACAAAGTTAAGAGCACAAAAAAGAAAAATAGGTTCACTCATAGTATAACAATTTTTGGTACATTTTTTTGTTACTTCTGACTTCTGACCGTTGTTTGTAATGAAAATCCTCGAACATCAGTACACATCCCTCAATTAAAGATCTATATTTTATTCTAGAGGGAATATTTGTTTATATTTTAAATTAGATACAATTGTTTGTTAAAAACCATCTACCAAGTATTTAGGGGCAAGCAATTCTCATATTTATAGATTGCTACAATAATAATCACATTTTGGGGAGTCTATTGCCGGCACTTCATTCAGCGTTACCACCACCGGTTTTAAACTAACATTGTTGCCAACGAATATGTTCTTTACTGATATCAGAAATTGTAACGTTGTAACTGTACCTGAATATTATATCGCAATTTTCTCTGTGTATCCGTTAAACTGTAGTATGGATTATCACAACATTACTATTACGAGTGGATTTCAGTACTCCGACCCGCTTGACAGCAGGCGCCTTCCGAAGATGCGCATGAAAATAGGATATATCGAGGGAAGTTAAATTTAAGGTCTTCTCGTTTGGACTTCCGTCCATGAAGGTGGCTAATAGCGATTAAGTTTTCAACTGCTGGTTGGTGATTGCCAGATAGCATTTTTTGTTAATATTACAAAGCGTAGTAACGGGTATCTTTTGTTAGAGTACCGGCTATGTTGTTGTGAAACATCGTGTGCAGAGTAACCCTTTTATTTTAAAAGGTAGGTTCGACTCATGTGCTTCTAAGTAACAGGGCGATAAAAAATACCATTTTCACCAGGGTTTTTCCTAGGGACCACTGCCCATTTTCTTGGGGCCTTCCTTATCTGAGTAGGAGTCCAGCCGTTCTATCCAGCTTGGACTAGACAGAGAGTTTAGTGTAGCCTGGTTATCCCGACTGGTACTTTTGCTAGGCAAAAGTATTCCAATTTCCGAGGACAATACACATCATCAAGTCTGGTAGGATCAATTTCAATTAATAATAAATCAGCACAGCTAATATGTTGAGCTTTGTTCTTGATTTATCGTGCTACTACCTTCAATTTTTCAAATGAAAGGACTAAATATAATCTACCGAGAAGCTCCTACTGGAAATATTACTTCCAGAGATACTGAGTTTTAGTTCGCTAAACTTATTTAGTGATTTTAATAAGAGACAGTCCTCTAATATACTGTAATCTTTTACCGTTTCCTCTCCTGATATAATCTAAATTTACATGGTATAATTAGGGCGGTTATGCCATTTATATTAAGTTAATTATATCTATCTGTAAAACCCATGTCAGAAATTTAATTTAAATTATTTAAACCTTATTATTGAACGTTTCGCCTCGATATCGGTCAATTGAGCTAAATTTTCCTTATTTGATGCAGCTATATTTATTTCTATATATTTTAATCAGTAAATACGTTTTAGTTTAGCATTTTGGAGATATTTTAGAAGTTCTATATTCGAGCTGCTAAGGGAATAAGCTAAGCGTAGTTTGGTGGATATTTATTCCCAAATTTAACATATAAATTGTTACATATTTAAGCAATAGTAACTGGGTAATATTAAAATGTTCTTTCAAAGATAACTTATCTCTTTAATTGGCATTCAGGTGATTTATTGAGATTTTTATATGGTAATTAGAAATGTTAATTTATTGATCAGAAACTTGCTAAAGTACCATAACTAATGCTACTTTTGGATTTGAAGTTTAATCGCAGTGAGTACCAGGCCTAAATTGTTTAATTGATACTTGATTGTTGTAGTTTCTAGTGTTAAAGTGTCAATATGAAACTTAATTAACATAGCAATTAATAAATTGTAATTTGAACATTAATTACTACTTGTGGCGTATATAGGTCAGCTTAAGTGATATTCCATAAATATTGTTTAGCATAATATTAACCATGAGTAATCAGAAAATTTTCTAAATTTTAAGAAAGTAGATTGTTCTACCCAAGTAATATTTTTTAATAAACTTGTTGTTTGTATTCCAGGTGATTTTTTTGGCAACTGTATTTAGGCTATAATTCAATCTCATTCTATTTTTTCTTACTCTTTTTCACAGGGTATTTTTTCTAAATTTTATTATCCGATTTTCAGACAGATAGAATGTCTATTAAACTTCGTACAGTAAAAATTTAGTGGCGCCCGCTCTAATTGCCATAAACTTTAACCCACACCTTTAAAAAGAATAAAACCACAAACGGCTGAGTGAGCTAGGCATATGGACCAGCTGAAAGCGCAATTGGCGAATAAGGCTGGTTACAAAATATGTTAATGATTGTTATTGTTTTGCTCAAGTCTGCTCTGCCTAGGCAGCTTCAAGTAACAGCAGGTTGTTCCATGGTCCTGGAAATATTTTTATAAATCAGAATAATGAAGAAAATGTTTATTTAGACTAGAATAAGTGGAATAAAAATATCAATGAAAGAGATAAACAGGATGGCCCAACGAAAACCATGCACCTCGAGTGTCAATATTTAAAGTGAACATCCGGAAAAACACTCTGAAAATATTTTTCTTAAAACTGGCAAATTTATCGTAAATTTGATTCTACTACGATAGGTGACACTCAGTTTTAGCTAGATAATTAGGCTGCAGGTTAAAGCCCTATGATGTACTGTGGTAGAAATCAGGTGGAGCGGGAATGTGACAGACAGAGTCTGTCGGAGTGATGGTCTGCTTGACTATTTATATAATAAAATCTGCTGACCACTGCACGTTTAAGGTTCATAATTGCTTGCATTGATAGCTCGTGCCCTTTATAATTTGTCTTAAATGTTTACATAATATTTCAAACTTGGGACAGGGTGATAATTAATTAGCAGTTCACAATACCATGAAGTAAAACTTGGAAACATTGATAGATATTTTAAATAGTGTAAGGCTAACTAATAATAATTCAGATAGAAATTTGATGGATTTGTAAAATTAACGTATTATCAATAAAAGATAATACCAATGAACTACAGAGGCAAGACGATGATGGAGAAAAAAATCAGCTTTAAAACTAAACTATCAGGAATGCATATAAGAACACAATGGTAAGTTTAATCAGATTTTTATACTCTAAGAAACTTTTGATCCGTATATAAATGCAAACAATGAATTTCCTCAGTTTTAATAATATAATAAGTTAAACATTACAAAATATACACCTAATGAAAAGACACAAAAAAGAAAATAAGTTCTTTCAGAGTATAACAATTTTTTTATAATCTTTTTTAATTTCATCTGATGTTTGTTTCTAATGAAAACCTTCCAAAAATCAGTACACATCCCTCAGTTTAAAGTGCTACATTTTATTCTAGAGCAAATATTTGGCTATATTTTGAATTATATACAGTTGTTATTAATATACACACACGAAATACTAAAAAAATCTAGTCCTTCATCTAAATTTGCCAAAACACGCTTTTTAACACTTTTAGGAAATATCGCATCAAATTGTAAATTCTTTTTTAAAGTATTCAAGCTTAGTTGTGGAGAGCTCTATCTTCTCAAAGGGCTCTGGGTTTGTTTTTGTCACTTTATATATTTCATGGTTTTATGCATCTGTTTAGAGTTTGAGGTATTACTTGATCTCATTTTCATGGTAGCTCTAATACCTATCAGATATGCCAGGACTGCCAGCAGGAAAATAATTTAAATTTTTGCTTACACATGAAAATATATTGCAGCCTGAGATGTCCATATATCAAAAACAGTTGGATGTCTACAAGATAGTGTGTTCGTGTGTTGTAAAAAAGTATATACAATTTCCACTACTATTAGCGAAATTGACAAAATAGGTTGTTTCATATATGCCAGAACGAACCTTTGGTTTGGGTTGGATTATAGTTACACTCTAAATTAATTGTCAATTTACCTACCCTGCCCTATAAAATTTGATTTAGATATATTGCAAATGTGTATAAAATCCCATATTATCCCATGATAAGATCGCAAAGTAATGAACCATAAAACTAACAAACTTAATTATAAAACGAAAAGAACGCCCTACCAATATAGATTTATTAACAAG
>JAEQML010077511.1:0-12856 GCA_016904865.1 Pissodes strobi | reverse complement strand
GAGCTTGAATTAAACAAAATATTTTCTGGCAGAGCGATCGAACCAGTGCAATGTTTGAAAATATATCTTATTTTTATTATATATTTGCATAATAGTATATTATGATATAAGTGTATAAGAGGGCCTTTAAAGCACGCGCGACATATTTCAAAACACGACGCGTAGCGGAGTGTTTTGTAAGTCGCAAGGGCATTAAAGGCCATTTATACACGTATATCATACGCTATTTTTTATTACGAATGCTTCATAATCTCAAAAATGTTTTAAATATTAAATTTAAGGGATATATTGACGAATATATTAATCTCTCACATTTGACATGATCAAATGTTTCTATAGCAACCTTTAAAAAAGTAGGCGCACCATAAACATCATTTTATGCACGCTACAGCGTGCGATAATCGTTGATTATGATGCATGCGTAATAAAAAATACTTTTAAAACTGCTTCTATTCCTAAAATCAATATTTCAAAATCACATGCTGTTTTTGGCTTAAAACTTTTACATTTCGCAAGTTAAGTCAGTGTCGCAAAACACCAGTGTTCTCGCAAAAACACATAAATATTTTTTAATAATTCAAGTTTTAACCCATTTCAGCGAGTGAAAATATTATTATTTTTCTTTTCCAACACAATAAATCTACCTTGTTGTGGAAGTAATATACCAGGAATAATTATAAAGCTCTATAAATACATGTCAGAGATATTTTTATAAACCGCATTTCTCATGTCGCATATTTTTCAAAATTTCGTCAGTGCTATTATTTCGCATAACACGTTTTAGATATATATTTTAAGGAAGAATAGGTTCGATGAACAAATTTCTGGATTGTAGATTAGCCAAGAGTAATGTAATAATTAATAAATCACCTTGATGGATCGTATTACTTCGGATGTTTCCGCTACAGTCTAAGCAAAGTTCGGCATTATACATACTATTTGGATGACACTAATGGCATAGATTATTCAACGAAAGTTACAGTTGGCGGAAAGACAACCTACTAACCTAAATAATTGCCATATAGGGAATTAAGAACTTTTTGTTTTTTCAAGGATATTTTTAACAGCCTTTTTTCCAGATCACATATATTCGGACATTGATAAGGTATTTTTGCAAATTTATTAATTTAGCAAAAAAAACGCAAATAGCAAGGATGTTAACATATGAATCGGTTCATGCAAGAAGGAGCTAAATCCATTTGGATAGTTTGAAAAACACCTCATAGCAAAATCAGAGTACAAACAATATCGAGTAGTGTCACTCAGCAAAATAATTTTGATGTTTTTATATCAAACGCAAAAGCCGCCGCATACCTGCAGCCGCGATCAATCTGTCGGGCCCAACGTTCCGGAGAGATTCAAAAATTATTCGGTGATGCGCTTTCCTCGGTTATTATTTGATATATGATTCAACGCGACGCGACAGTACACAATCTCAGGGCGTTTGCACACTCACTCTCCCTCGTAGCAGAGCCACCGCAGGTCACGAACCAGATTGGTCCGGATTCTCTTCAATGCTAAACGCTGTCGGCGAAATTCGAAATGTGTCTCCAGTGAACCTACCGTATATTTATTTATACCGTGGCAAAATTGTATATGACATTTTGTTGAATCGTCTAGCCTTGAGTTATCGCCTATATATCTGGTTTCTAAAACCAAATTGCAGTGGAGAAATTGATCTATCGTGACCTTGGGAGACAGAAATATCATCGGACTTAGGTACTTTCTTGCATGAATGGGGGAGCATAATAAAACAACCAAATTCGTTCTAATATTTTACTACATAAAAAAAGCATGCGGCAGAAGATTTACCCGTTCGTATCGGGCTGTTTCGTTGTATTTTCTGTCGTAGTCAGCCAATTGATTAATTCTTGAAAGAAATCTTAAAAATCTTCTGGAATATAGGGTTGTAAATTTTTAACATATATTTTGACCTCCTTCAAGGAGATTTGTCCTAAGGCGTATGCTTCTTGTACGATGCACCCGAGGATGCACCACGATTGCCTTTCGCATAGAGAATATATATTTCATAAAGCTATCAATAAAAGGACGAGCTTGAATTACTCCTCAAGATGTAGAATCGATGGTGCGAGCATTATTGTCAACTAAAATAAAATGTTTGCCCAAATTTCTTGCAAAGGGAACGACAACAACCTCACCTGTTGCTATATCTCTCTACACTGATACTTGCTCCACTCAATATCGCTGGTTCCGTTCTTCGATTTCTCATAATTCCATCCCAGATTGTCACTCCACTTCCTGCACATGCTACTTACTCTCGCTGTTATGTGCTCTTCCCTGTACCAGTTTTTCTTCTTCACACCAATACTCGCCCATCATCTGTGGAGAAATGGACCTATGGTGACCTTGGGAGACAGAAACACCATCGGGCTTAGGTACTTTCTTCCATCAATGGGGGAGCATAATAAGACAACCAAATTAATTCTAAAATTTTACTACTTAAAAAAGCAGATAGGTAGAGCTGAAGATTTTTTTATTCGTATCGGGCTGTTCTGCTATATTTTCTGTCGTTTTCAGCCAGATGATTAATTCTTGAAAGAAATCTTAAAAATCTTCTGGAATGTATGGTTGTAATTTTTTAACAGGAGATTTTTCCTAAGGCCTATGCTTCTTGTACTGGAAGATGCAGCACCATTGCCTTTCGCATAGAGAATATATATTTCATAAAGCTATTAATAAAAGGACGAGCTTCAATTACTCCTGGTGATTGGTGAAATGAAGCTGTTTAGTTGCGAGTAAGAAGGGACCTAACTTCCGGGCTTGGGTCCGTTCATGCATGAGACGACAGAATTATTACATAGGAGGTCCGTGCTTGTCCAAATAGTTGAATTTACGTTACTAAATGTCAAATATACCCATATCTCATTTTTGGCAAAAAATGGGCTTAGGACCTTGCATGCACCCATTCATATAATTTGTCTGATAAAAATATTTTGAGTTAGTTTCAGGCTTATTTGTTTTCAACTTATCCTTTTCTAAGGAATCGAATCAGACACTAATGTTAATTAAAATTTGGCCCATGTTTATTGAAATTTCCTGTGTGCGCTTTTGAGAAACTATTTAGCAAAATCTCAGCCTATATTTAATTAATGATAAGAGTTAATTACAAAATATATTGTTTTAATGACTGATGAAATGTGTGTACATACATTTTGATTTGTCCCTTTAATATTAGAAATTTTCCATTGAAATAGCAAACGCAAAAAATTATATTAAACAAATGATGTACAGATAATTTAATTCCCAAAATTCTAGTAATACATTCAATTTCCATGAAGTAAATACCAAGTAATTTGTCTCATTTCATGTAAAGAATATTTTTTTATATCTTTATATATTTTTGGGATGTTTATCAAGTCAGTTCTCATTTTTCAAAAGTTAAATAGGCCCATACAAAATAATGCCTTTTTCAACTTCCGAAATATCATCCTGCTTTGGCCAGATAAACTCTCCCAGTACTTCTTTTAAATCTTTAAATGTGAACATCTCCACTGCTCTCTTTAAAGGTGCGTACAGACCTGACGCGACGCGCGCGCGACACGCACGCGACAGTCCAAAATTCCTAGGTGTGGACGGGGAGCGCGCGCGGCGCTAGCGCCGCCTCTCCGAGGCGCGTCGCTACCCGTCTGCTGTCGGTTTTTCGACGGCAGATCAAAGAAAGAGCGAGGCGCAGTGTGGACGGGTAGTAGTAGGCGCGTAATAATCGCGCGAGAATCAATGAAGAAGTGCAATAGAACTTAGTCGCTTGACGCGCGCGTCTCTCTACATGGCTCACAGCAGGCGCGTGAGAAAACGGTGCGCGTCGCGTTCGCGTAGCAGGCGCGCGGTCGGCGCGTCGCGTGCGTGTCGCGCGCGCGGCTCGTCAGGTCTGTACGCACCTTAACGTACCTATTTACCATATGCGACAGCGTAGTATTTTTCGAGTTCAGAATTCGCCAAGTGCTTCGCATTTATGTCCAGTTTTGATTCCTCTTCCTAGCCAACTCTTCGCCTTCCGAGCATTTATCATCCAGAACGATTTTCTCCTCCTCAGATGATGGGGAACTATCTTCAATGCTAATCTGAACACATGCTTTTGTTCAAATTAATTTTATTAGTTTCATTCGAGGCTTTTTTATTATTATTTAAAAATCTGCGCAGTCTATCATCGCCATGCCCCAGGATTATCTAGAAGCCAAGAGAAAGACGATTTTTAACAATTATGTATTTGTCGTCTACTTTTAGCACTAGAAATTTTACTTATACTTATTCAAAAAAAATATTCTGATGTTAGTACCTAAAAAACGAAACGTTGCGTCGCATAACCAATATGATGGCACCGTTTTGAAAGCAATAAAAGGGCGCCTTAAGAAAGCCTCAATTGTCTTTCTGTAAATGTAAAAAATTAAGCAGTAAGAAATAAAAAAAGCTAACGAATAATTTTTCAATTTCGACTTTGCGCGTTTTAGCCGATTCTCTATCTCTTTCGGTTTTTGGGATCCCACTCCTGAGGAGTCGAATTTGGGACATTCTGTATTGGTAAAACTTTGAAAGCTAACCTACTTAATATTTAGTTACGCCACTGTTATCAATTCTCGAATATAGCATAGGGATGAATCGTATACAGTCTAAAAGGTGGTTTTAATTATTAAAATCCACATTTAATTAGAACCAATTTTTGCACTTCCTACACGAATTTTTCCAAATTTACAATAGGGGTGACGCTTGTGCTATTTTCAATTTGTAATTAATAAATTTATTGCTGCCAATATATTAATTACAATATATTGCTTAGCGGCGTTTCTTTGTTGTCAGGTAAATCAATTAAATGGTACTATTTTAGTGTATTCTATGATTTATTAAAAGCTTTGGCAATAAATTTAATTATAGGCTTACTAAAGAGTGTTTCTTTACGGGTAAAGCAAAAAAGGCTTCTTATTACATGGGACCTCCACCGAAGAAACATATTTACTTGTTTCTTGTTTAAACTTTTACTATATAAAACTAACGGTTTTCGAGATGCAGAGGTATAAATGAATCGCAACAAAAATTTAAAGCACGTTTACAATAATTACTAATTTAATACTATACTATAAAGACGAAAATGTATGTAATGAAGATGTAAAATATTATTCAAATCCATAGTGACTGTTATATAGCAAAATACAATAAATATTTCCGGAATAAATTAAAATCGCTTGGTATTTACCGAGGTATTTACTTACTGTTTGAGTTGAAACGAATCATAGAAATTGCTGTCGACAAACGGGAATGCATTATGCCTAAAATTAAATGAAATCATCATTGCATGCAGAGAATTTTTACGCATCAAAAGGTAAGTATAGACGGCAATAAAAAAGCTTAAAAACGCTAGAACAGACGGTAATAAAAATCAAAATATGTATTAGCTAAGTCACTAATTTACATCAGAAATAAAAATGGTAAAAAGTCAATTTACAAATAAATTAAAAATATGAAAAGATATGCCACTGAGATTCACAACCTTTGAGAATTTACACCAGTCCCCATAAAAGACAGATATTATTTGGATTTATTCTCTGTTAGAGGCAATCCCCCCGCCCCCTTTTAATGTTTTCTGGAATAATATAAAAATATTAATTCCACATCATAGTGGTATCTGGTTTTTTTTTATCAATTTGGTTTGGTGACATGACAATCTTTAGGACCACAGATATATGTCTCACGCATGTTAAAGTAAAGGTAAATGCCAACGAATATAACAGATCACACATTTACTTGATGTGATTCTAAGAAAACTCTTATTATCTCTGCTTTTGATTTTTTTATACTAACTTAACCAATGTTGGGTATGTTATCTATATACGCATAATATTGAGGAGCTGAAGTAATGATACATCATTGGGGGACGATCCCATACTCAGCACATTCGAAGGTTCTCATACGTAATTGCAAGAACCAGATAGCAAGGATGCGTGGCGGCTCATTCTTATTCACTATCCAGGAAAAAGTGTACTGAACGCGCCTAAAGAAGCATAACTTCAATAAATTTGAGTTGCAATAAAATTGCATCTTGGCTCTAAATGCGGTTCCTGGATCAATTTTATTTAATTGGGTTAGGCAACCTAATAGCGATATAAATTAAGCATCTGTCATGTAATATACTGCTCACAGTGTCGGGTTCTTTCAATTTTCTGTTCTTATATAGCAATACAAACATCTTGATAAAATATCTTTAGCATTTTCTAAACCAGTCAAATATTCAAGGAGTTACAAATTCCATTCCTCAGCATTGAGATCTCGAAAACCGTAAGTTGTATATTTACGAAATCAGCAAAATACCCTCGTGAAATCGGAAAAAATATTTATAGTTTTTATAATAAAAAAAAGCCTGTAAAGTATTGTTCACAGCGTCGGGTTCTCACAATTTTTTAAACGTATTGACCAATACAACCACCTTCAATAAATGTCTTTAATATTTCATAAACCAATCAAATATTCAGGGTGTTACAAATATGATTCCTCAGCATTAAAATCTTGAAAACAGTAAGTTGTATCTTTACAAAATCAACTTTATGCCTTTGAGATATTGAAAATATGATTTATAGTTGGTATAAAAAAGACGAAAATTAGTTTTCATTTTGTATGGCTTTATTTATTGCATTTACCGGAAAACAAGTCAATCTCTAATTGAGTTGGACAATGAGTCATATAACTTAATGGCATTATAAATGAAACATATTTCATGTGATATGTTGATCAGAGTGTCGGGTTCTTCCAATTTTCTGATCTTATACGTCAATAAAAGCACCTTAATAAAAAAACCTTTAATATTTTCTAAACCAATCAAACACTCAAGGTGTTGCAAATTCGATTTATGAGCATTGAGTCCTCGAAAACAGTAAGTTGTATGTTTATGCACTCAACATTTTGCCGTTGAGAAATTTGAAAAATAATTTATTGGGTTAGTGGACAATGAGTTAGATAATTTAATGGCATTACAAATGAAACATCTTTCACGTGATATATTGCACGCAACTTCGGGTTCTTCCAACACCACCAGCTTCATAAAATATCTTTAATATCTTCTAAGCCAATTAAATATTCAAGGTATTCCAAATTCGATTCCTCAGCATTGAGATCTCGAAAAAATTAAGTTGTGTCTTTAGGAACTCAACATGTTGCGGTTGAGAAATTTAAAAAATACTTCATTGAGTTAGTCGAACAATGAGCTAGATAATTTAATGGCATAACAAATGAAACATTTTTCATGTGATATATTGCACACAATGTCGGGTTCTTCCAACTTTCTATTCACCAATACCACCAGCTTCATAAAATATATTTAATATTTTCTAAGCCAATTATATATTCAGGCTATTCCAAATTCGATTCCTCAGCATTGAGCTCTCGAAAAAATTAAGCTGTGTCTTTAGGAACTCATCATTTTGCAGTTGAGAAATTTAAAAAAAAATACTTTATTGGGTTAGTTGGATAATGAGTTAAATAATTTAATGGCATTATAAATGACACATCTTTCAGGTGATATAGTGCACACTGTGTTGGGTTCCTCCAACTTCCTATTCACCAATACCACCAGCTTCGTAAAATATCTTTAATATTTTTTAAGCCATATAATTATTCAGGGTATTACAAATTCGATTCCTCAGCATTGAGATCTCGAAAACAGTAACTTGTGTCTTTAGAAACTCAACATTTTGCAGTTGAGAAAATAAAAAATGAATTTATTGGGTTAGTGGACAGTGAGTTAGATAATTTAGTGGCATTACAAATGAAACATCTTTCATGTGATATAATGCACACAATGTCAGGTTCTTCCAACTTTCTATTCATCAATACAACCAGCTTCATAGGATATCTTTATTATTTTCTAGGCCAATTAAATATTCAGGCTATTCCAAATTCGATTCCTCAGCATTGAGATCTCGAAAACAGTAAGTTGTGGCTTTAGAAACTTAACATTTTGCTGTTGAGAAATTAAAAAAATAATTTATTGGGTTAGTTGGACAATGGGTTAGATACTTTAATGGCATTTCAAATGAAACATCTTTCATGTGATATATTGCCCACAATGTCGGGTTCTTCCAACTTTCTATTCAGCAATACCACCAGCTCCATAAAATATCTTTAATATTTTCTAAGCCAATTAAACATTCAGGCTATACCAAATTGGATTCCTCATCATTGAGATCTCGAAAACAGTAAGTTGTGGCTTTTGAAACTTAACATTTTGCGGTCGAGATATTAAAAAAATTATTTATTGGGTTAGTTGGACAATGAGTTGATAATTTAATGGCATTACAAATGAAACATCTTTCACACACAGTGTCGGGTTTTTCCAACTTTCTATTCATTTTACTTTAACATGCGTGAGACATATATACCACCAGCTTCATAAAATATCTTTAATATTTTCTATGCCAATTAAATATTCAGGCTATTCCAAATTCGATTCCTCAGCATTGAGATCTCGAAAACAGTAAGTTGTGGCTTTAGAAACTTAACATTTTGCGGTTGAGAAACTAAAAAAAATTATTTATTGGGTTAGCTGGACAATGAGTTAGATAATTTAATGGCATTTCAAATTAAACATCTTTTATGTGGTATATTGCAAACAATGTTGGGTTTTTCCAACTTTCTATTTACCAATACCACCAGCTTCATAAAATATCTTTATTATTTTTTAAGCCAATAAAATATTCAGGCTATTCCAAATTCGACTCCTCAGCAATGAGGACTCGAAAACAGTAAGTTGTGGCTTTAGAAACTAAACTAGACAAGCAACTTGATTTATAATATACCAGGTTTGATACCTCGACCTATCACTAAAGTGGTAGAAAGAGAACGGTTTAAAAATAATAGAGATATTCATTTGGTCTTCTCTTTTTGTTATGGATCGATTATGGCAGATAATTGACGTTCATTTGGGTGTAGTAACTAATCAGTTCTAATAATACTAATTAGTACACTGCTTTTAGATGCTTCAAAATAATTTAATAAGATATTTTACTCTACATATGTTTCGGCTTGATGAGACCTTTATCAAGAGTACATGAATACTAAAATCTAAATCTTTATACCGTACTAAACCGCTTAAACGTATTTTGTTTTTATTGCACTGTCAATTATGCAGGTGTTGAAAGAGAAGGTCAATTGGTCGTTCGTATTTAAAACGTCTGTTTTTTGTGACTTTTGGATTTCTAGGTACTCCAAAAGTTGACATTATTCGTATCTATAAAATGGTTATTTTCTATACAATGTTTTGCGAAGCCAGAGTTTTTAATATTATGTAAAATAGATTTTTTGTGTTGTTTAATCTTAATATTTAAGTTTCGACCAGTTTGTCCTACGTATACAGCTTCACAGTTCACTTAATTTGGGTGGAAGATAACATAAATGGTTAGACGATAAATGTTAGAATAACACAGACGCAAAAACATAGATCTCGAAGTCCGGATATCTATGCTCATGTAGACTACTTCCACTATACTAGGAATGTACGCTGTAGAATATTAGAAAAATTAATATATCTGAGAGCGCTAAACAGCGTTGGATGTTCTGGAATCTTTTAACTTGATTCAGCATTGTCTAAAACTCTCAGCACCCTTTCAAACAACTGATTAAAGCCAACATGAGAGAATTTAAAACAAAGAATTAGCTGGAAATGGGTCTCTTTAAAGGGTAAACGTGGTTAATAACAAAAACTTTGCGGAACATACATTGTATGACTGATGGTCGAAATGGCGAAAGGCCTCTTTAGAGTCTAGTGCATTATCGACAATTATTGTGATTTAAAAATTGGCCAAGGGAAAGCCTTAGATCATTTTTTACTTCTGCATAGGCTACAGTATATCGATGACTTCTCCGTTGTTAATTTATTGAATATATTGTCACGTTTAGTTATTTGTGATGCCACGCCTTGGTTGGCGTGCAGGTTATATAGCTCAGAGTATGTATCGATCTACGTCAGGTGAGAAGATATAATGAAGAATGCACTTCAGTAAAACAATAACAACGTCTATTGGTCAATAACTTATTGAGTTTACACTCGACCCGATTACTAAAACGCGCATGTTCTTTCGGTTGAGGTATGGTTTGAATTGTTTATAGATTTTGGTCCCAGTATTATAACAAATTTCTTTAAAAGCGGTGTTGTGTTTTAATTTATGGTTAGGTTTCGTTATTTTATGATATAATTATTTAAGGTTCTTGGTTTATCTTAATTTCACTCAGACTTGTCTCTCTTGACGTAGAATTTTGACAGATCTATCGTGAGAAATTAAAAAAAAGGTTGGACATTGAGTTAGATAATTTAATGGCATCACAAATGAAACATCTTTCATGAGAAATTAAAAAAATACCTTATGGGTTAGTTGGACAATTTGTTAGATAATTTAATGGCATTACAAATGAAACATCTTTCATGTGATATATTGTACACAATCTTGGGTTCTTCCAACTTTCTGTTCACCAATATCACCAACTTCATAAAATATCTTTAATATTTTCTCAGCCAATTAAATATTCAGGCTATTCCAACTTCGTTTCTTCAGCATTGAGATCTCGAAAACAGTAAGTTGTGGCTTTAGAAACTTAACATTTTGCGGTTAAGGAATTAAAAAAATAATTTATTGGGTTAGTTGGACAATGAGTTAGATAATTTAATGACAATACAAATGAAAGATCTTTCATGTGATATATTGCACACAATGTCGGGTTCTTCCAACTTTCTATTCCCAATACCACCAACTTCATAAAATATCTTTATTATTTTCTAAGCCAACTAAATATTCAGGCTATTCCAAATTCGATTCCTTAGCCTTGAGATCTCGAAAACATTAAGTTGTGGCTTTAGAAACTTTACATTTTGCGGTTGAGAAATTAAAAAAACAATTTATTGGGGTAGTTGAATAACGAGTTAGATAATTTAATGGCATTACAAATGAAACATCTTTCATGTGATATATTGCACAAAATGTCGGGTTCTCCCAACTTCCTATTCACCAATACCACCAGCTTCATAAAATAGCTTTAAAATTTTCTAAGCCAATTAATTATTCAGGGTATTTCAAATTCAATTCCTCTGCATTGAGATCGCGAAAACCTTAAGCTTTTCTTTAGGTACTCAACATTTTGCCGTTGAGAAATTTAAAAAATAATTTGATGGGTTAGTTGGACAATGAGTTATATATTATAATGGCTTTATAAATGACACATCTTTCAAGTAATATATTGCACACTTGGGTTCTTCCAATTTTCTAATCACCTACCACCAGCTTCATAAAATATCTTTAATATTTTCTAAGCCAATTAATTATTCAGGGTATTCCAAATTCAATTCCTCTGCTTTGAGATCGCGAAACCTTAAGTTTTTCTTTAGGAACTCAACCTTTTGCCGTTGAGTAATTTAAAAAATAATTTATTGGGTTAGTTGGACAATGAGTCAGATAATTTAATGGCGTTACCAAAAACATCTTTCAAGTGATATATTGCACACAGTGTCGGGTTCTTCCAGTTTTGTAATCACGAATACCACCAGCTTCATAAAACATCTTTAATATTATCTGATCCAATTAAATATTCAGGGTATTCCAAATTCGATTCCTCTGCATTGTGATAGCGAAAACCTTAAGCTATCAACATTATGCCGTCGATACATTGGAAAAATTTATTTTTAATTTTATAATAATTAAAAATAAAAATAAATTTAGTTTTGAATTTGTATCCCTTTATTCATTATATTTACAAAGTGTAGCCGTGTAGTAGACTGATGCACTGATTACTTTAAAATTAACGTTTTATTTTTCAAAATTACAATAGGATTAATAATTCAATGAAAACATCTCTGTCACTCCTGTCAGTTGGATCTACTGGTGACCGCCCTTCGTTCGGAAGGTCCCAAGAATACGGAACACAAAGAAACATATGAATCTTCTTGAGGTCCTGTTTTATTGCAGTTATTACGTTTCCTCTATTAGATACCGTCAAGTTACATTTTTAAAGCTAGTCTTAAAAACTTGATATTGGTTCTAAGTATGAATTTAATGTCATAAATAACGGTATTACTTTGTTTTTTTTATGGTACACTTAGTCAGTCTTAAAGAAGGAAAACTTTAAGAAATAAAACGTGGAGAATTTAATAAGAAACAGATCTAAAATATATAAATAATTTTAGTAAACTTAATGTCGTTTTTGTAAAAAACCCAAAGAGTAAAATTTTACAATATCAATGATAGGTTATGAAGAAGTAACGCTTTAAAAAAATAAGTCGAACAATAAATCCTCTTTCAAAAAAATCGACCTGGTGTTGGTATCTGAAAAACAAAACGTTGCGACCCATAATTAAACTAAGAGCACCGTAAAAAGAGTGCCCTAAGAATGATTTCTTGCAGATGTAAAAAATAAAACGGTAAAAAATTAAAACAAGATTTCATTATTTTTTCTGGTTATCACAAAAACTAATTCAATTTTGGCCTGTTTAACCGATTCTCTGTCTCTTCTGAGAAACCGATTATTTTAACTTTCAACATTATTAAAATCCTCATTAAATTAAAACCAATATTCTCATCTCCTGCACGAATTTTTCCAGATCAACAATTATTGCAATGATGTTGGTGTTATTTTCGATACCGCCCGACCCAACATTCCTAGCTAGCGTCTCTCCTGTAATTAATACATTTGTTGCTGCCAATATATTAATTACAATATATTGCTTAGCGGCATTTCTTTGTTGTCAGGTAAAACAATTAAATGGTACTATTTTAGTGTATTCTACGATTTATTAACAGCTTCGACAATAAATTTAATTGTAAGCTTACTAAGGAGTGTTTCCTTACTGGTGAAGCAAAAAGGACTT
>JAEQML010077510.1:0-12856 GCA_016904865.1 Pissodes strobi | reverse complement strand
AAGGTTAAGTTCAAACTTTCCACTGTATGATTTTATGTTAGTTGACAATATTAAGTATTAATCCAAATTAACCTGGATCTTGTCATGATTCTTTTATTTGGAGACAGTCAGCACTAAGAGATCATCTTCTTCAGCAATACAATTAGGGGTTGCGAAGATCATGGCTTATTGGGGATTCAGGATACCCCTTAGAACCAGTGTTAATGACACCATTTTTAAACCCTCAAGAAGGTAGTCCTGAATCGAGATATAATCATAGGCATATATTAGCTCGAAATGTCATCGAGAGATGTATAGGCGTAGTAAAAATGCGTTTTCGTTGCTTGTGCGGAGAAAGAAGAGCACGGTATGCACCTAACATTATGGGAAAAGTAGTTGTAGCCGGTGCAGTTCTCCATAACATGTGTTTAGGCGATAGACTAGAACTTCCATTTGATGAAGTTATGTATATAATGTAAATATGTTACATCAAGAAGATAATAGGAACTATAATCTTTTACATGAAGCGCGAGTAGTGAGACAAAATATTGTTAATAATTACTTTCAACATTAATGCAGTAATAAAAAAATGTATTAACTTGTTATCAGTAATTATTTAATTGAATAAAATATTTAACATTTATAAAAGTAAATACCATTTTTGACTTACCGAGTCCCTGAACTGTAGTTTCATTAAATATGCAAACTGAATAACTCCATTTACAAACACTTATCTTAATATCTCAAATCTAAAGTGAATGTAAATTTTTTAGTTAACAACACTGTCACAAACAACACAACAATTTTTTTAACAAAAATAACTTGAAAAAATATATTAAAACTTTTAAGAATGGCCCTTAAAGTTACTTTTGGAGGGCTGTATAAATATTTTTCAAATGGTTGTCCAAGGTATTGTTAATTTTCATCAAACCATCACCAACTGTATTTTCTATATTTTTCAAAACAGAAATCGTCTCTTCATACAGATCTTTTAGATTTTTTTTACTTTGAGACTTCCTTCTCTTCCTTAGGTAGTCATGATCGTTAATTATTTATTCCTCTACATAAGGTCTTTTAGTACTTTGTTTTGATGTGCTGGGACCTTCTTCAGTAATAACTACTGTTGATGTAGTTGGCCGGTTTGTTATTTCTATGTGTTAATCAACATCAGTCTGTTGCAACTAAAAAATATAATGTATTAGATACCTGCTCTTATATCACAATTATGTAAAATTATTTTTAAACTTTGGCACTTTTTAGAAGATTCTCATGAAGCAACTCGAACTTACTCCCACTTCTTTGTTGCCACAGCCTTGAATTGCACTAGCCCCTATAATGTTCAACACTCTAAGTTCCAAATCTGTTAATTTCTTGTTAAGTTCAGGCCCACCGCCCGTTTGGCTTTGCCACTTCTTGATTTCAGATGCCTTCTTCACATTTGATTTGTAATCAGCCCAAGACTAAAAAAAAGTAGTAGGTAAATAGGAAAAAAAAAAAACTACATACATAATGCTTAACATACAAGTATGTGTTTACGCGGCAGCGGTAGACAGAATTCCCTAAAATATGACCCAGTCAAGGGCTTGCTAGACCTATTGTATTTATTTAATGAAAATACAAAATTTAACACAACATTTGGCACAGGACTGAAGACAATGGAAAAAGATTTAATTTTGTTTTATTTTATCTTAAATGAATACTAAGAGAAAATTTTTTAACTTACCTTCTGCCATTTCTCAGGGGGCATCTCCCCATAACCCAAACTATTTAATTTTATTGTTAAATCGGCCCACAGTTTTCTAAACGTTTCTTTCCCACTGGCCGTGGAAAAACGTCCACAGACGAAGTCTTTGTTTTTCTCCATAAACAAAACTACCTGCCAATGATCTTCTCTTATTTTAAAAACAGACATTTTTTAAGTGGTATGCTTCGTCCCTAGAGCTAGGTTATCTATAATTATTAATTATTGTCTTGTACATACACTGTTTTTCTTAGACAAGGGAAATTTCTTTGTCTTTGCTGTTTTTGCTATCTGCGAAGCAGGTTATGTGTTCGTTCAGTCGGGACGTGTTTAAGAATCGAGTTCAAATGACAGATAAAATCGTTTCGAATTCGAGCGATCATAAAATTGGAATCGCTAAAACGCACTCGAATGCAAAACTCGTATCGAGAAGTAAAATTAGAATTTGGCTGCAGGACTTGAATACGCCTTTGCATACGTGCTAACATTACACATATAATGTGCAATAATACTAAAATTCTGGCACTAAGTGTCAGATAAAGTGTAAATAGTGTGTAAATATTGTACATATCTATGGTAAATGTCTGTACCGTCCGTGTTGTCAATTTAAACAGCCTTTGGCAAATACCTACCTCAACCCAATTGAAGGGAGCAATCCCAAGTATCACCCTTATTGCCGCTGTACCAGCGCTAAAGAGGGCATCATCCGCCCGTTAGGTCGTAAGGATGATGTTTCGCGTAAGTACGATACCAGTGAAGAGTGCCGTAACAAAACGCGATACTCTCTGATAAAATAGCGCGAATGCTAGGTATGTAAAATTGTAATTTGCAATCATACACTGTATTTCTAAATGGTTAAAAAGTGTGGTCAGTAAGGGTAGGGTGAAACTATTGATCAGCAGTTTGCGACGCGCTTTCTGTGTAGTAGATATATTATTATTTTTTTATTGTTTAAACAAGTAATGATTATTAAGTTGTTCGATGCTCGTGGAGCTATGACGAGTTCCACCGAGAGTAGTACTAAGATACACTTACCGAATTCGACCAGATCTCCTTCGTTAGAAATAAACACCCAGCAAGATCGGAATGCAAGGCCCTGTAGCAAGTTGTAAAGTGAGCGCGCAATTTGCCCGCTGCTCCGGAGAGCGGGTCTTTGGGCGCCACCGAGTTCGTTACGGACCAAACTGGAGATCTCCGCGTTATTCTTGGAACTTGCTGCAAGACCTCGATTCCTCAAGATAAACCTTGCCGGTAAGAATCGTAAAGGAAGAGAACGCCAACACCGATCTATGAAAGAAGAAACGCTATACTACGGAAAATTATCTAGCCAAATAAAAACGCCGCAATTACAATACTATCTCTTTATTTGAAAAGGTCTGGATGAGCCAAAAAAAATAGCGATAAATACAAAAGCGTAAAAGTAAATGAGCCAAAAATAGCGATAAATACAAAAGCGTAAAAGTAAATTACGAAGGCCCAAAATTTTGATATAAATATTTTCGGGTATGATACCGATGATGGAGGGTGGTCTGAACCCCCAAAAAAACTAAACTATCTAATAATAATGAACTTAGCTATAAGTATAAAAGAAAAATTATCAGTGGTTGACCAAAGCTCTATTAATATTAAGGTTAAATGAGAATGAAATAGGCACCACTTAAACGCCTAAGAACCCCCGCGAGCAATTGGGGTAGTAAAAAGAAAACTTGGGTTTGGTCTACCGCGCGGGGTCGTGATCACGTAAACCGCTAGGATAAGTTGGTCGCAAGAACTTAATAGGACAGAGGGTGCGCTAATATAAAATTGACAGTTATTAGAGACACAGTAATTTAAATCTAACTTTAAACTAAACACATCTCTTTGTTTTCACCAAAAATCCAACATCCACCAACCCGGCTGGGTGGAAAATAACCTCCGACGTCCATCACGTCTCGCCAGTCCAATGGACCAACTGGTCACACCAGGAAAGCTAGCTCCGCTAAGCCAAAACTACAGCAGTCCTGACAAGTAGGCGAACCAACAAGGCTCGGCCTGGTGAAAAGGGCTTCTAAATCCTCGTCCGGTGGATCGGTAATCTATCTCCTAACCGGGAGGGAAGACCCTAGGAATGGAAACATTCCCTAGTAATGAGTCACAACAATGAACCAAAAGTTAAAAAAAACAAAGAATAAATGAGATGAGAAAAGCACCACCGTAATAATATATTAGAGCAATCGGGATATATTACAATTATAGCTTAATGTTAGTTATGCAAAAAAAACTACAAAGATTAAGTTCGCCCAAGGGAAGCCGACATCATCAGTTAAAAACAAAAGTACAGCCTTTCATAAAGAGGAAATAAACTGTCCAATAATTCAGACCGAGTTCGGCACCGTAAAAATACACGTACATAATCGTTGAAAGCAGTAACTAACAGCAATAGTACGAAATAAAAGATAAATGAACGTAATTAAATGAATCGTTCTTAGTTACGGATAAAATTCACACCATACTGATAAAAGAATTGTAATATGATCTAAATAATGAACAAAAGGCACTGAAATGAACTTTAATGAAAAATCATACTGAATGAACTAGACAAACAAATGGTCTGAGTGACCCTAAATATTATTTAAAAGCATAATTCCTACCGAATCTCAATAATTCAAGAGAAAAGTTCAAGTACGGTCCACATTGCGAAATAAAAACAGCAAAATATACTAGAACAAAAACATCGCACTAAACGAGTTTGGCAAATAGTAGATAATCCGAACGACTTTCCAATATTAATATCAAAAAGATAGCGTGCGTCTACCTTTTAATTTAATAAATCGAGAACAACGTTCACTAAAGTAAACGGCAAAGAACGAAAATACGCCGAAACTATGTACTATACATTTTACGACGTGAACGGAGGGCCTCCCTCAGTACGGCATCTAATAATGAACGAAACTGCATTAACTAACCCTAACAACCGAATTTCCCAGTTTAGTGTCTAATCAATAATTAAGATCATCATCCAACACGAATCTCTAGAAGTTGATTGCAAGAATAAATAATAAAATTAAAGATAAAACCCATAATTCCCATTGCAATGACTCCAACTCCGGTAGTATAACAAATTCCATAAAATCAGCGGTCTTAGCATTAATGGCACGTAATGGTTGTAGAAAAAAGTTGCCCCTAATAAAGCGAAATCGAAATCAAAGGTTCAATTCTACCCCCGTATCGCCTCGAATTGGTCAAGTAAATCGAACTACCAAAATTGTCGAAAATCTACGTGACATTTCGTCGAAAACAAAATAAAAAGATTAATTTGGCCGATAGTAAAATCCCTAGAATAAATAACGACTATTTTATTCAAATATAGAAGCCCAAAAGCTTAAATTACTCTCATCAGTTTGACGTTACACCGAATAATCTAGCCACTTTAATCGAGTCCGAAATGAATAAAAATGGTTAATTTAATATTCATTACTAAATGAAAAACTTTTGTATTCCATGCAAAAATTTAATCCAAAAGGACGTCTAATCAGCGTAACAGAGCGCTTTCGGCCTTAGCCATCATCAGTGTTACTTGTCAGTTGGAACAAAAGAACACATCCACAATAGGCACAAACAACATCAAAACGACAAAGGTCACATCAAAATTTAAAAAACACTCTACATTATAAGAAAGGTTCACATAATTTAAACATTTAACAAATTAAAGCCAGACGTGGAAACCACGCTTTGATGGAATCTGGATTAAATTTTTGCAGGGAATACAAAAGTTTTTCATTTAGTACATGCACACAGCCTTCACTCTTCATTTATTAATATTCATTAGATCATAAAGTAGGCCGCCCGAGTAGTAAAAGGAACTATTAACTCTAATCAGATCTCTAATTAGGATGACGTCACGCTGAAATAATTTAACATAATAAATCGGATCCGAATGAATGAACAGTGAAATAATTCAATACTAAAGATACAAGAACGCAAAACAATCCAAAAGAAAAGAAACTTACCTCTCTTAAACGGAGGGCGAAAACTAAACGACACATAAAAAACACCGCCAAGTACTAAAAATGACTTCCTTCACCAGAAAAAAAAACCGTTTAAAAAATCCTTGCTTAGGCAAGATTTTCCCGTATTGTAGAGCACTAAACTTAATCGAAAACGAATCTCAATAGCTACGTTGCTAGTCGACAAAATCCATCATAAATGCCGCGGCGTAAAACAAATTTTAAAATCGACTTAATGACTGAAAGGCTTCTCTGGAAAAAGAACGAACCTTCAAGGCTGAACGAGACGTCCCTTTCGCGTCTCGAAGAATCGAGTCTCCACGCAGGAAATTTCACTGCGACGCATCTCAACGCTGGAATAAAACCATACCTCCTAGGTCACGCGGAACGGATATAAAATCGAATACGAAATCGGAATTAAATTTCGTACTTCAAACGAGAGCATGATTAGTACCGGGGCGTACCAAAACTTACTTCTAATTAATGACCCAAAACGGGATGTCACAAGTTCATGAAACATTCCCAAGAGATCACGAGATGTAAGCACTCTGTTTCAGCTTACAGTTGAGCTTCATCAGCAGAAAGAAAAAATATTGCATGATGGCGCCTCTCAGATCCTAATACTCCGGAGGTAAAATAGCTTCCCATTCGGATTTCCGGGTGGAGGCTGGCCAGGGGGGACCATCAGGCCTGAACGTCTCCAGGATAGAAAATAGACTGCGATTGGACCTCTGCAGCATAAGAGGCATCAACACAAGTATTAACTCGGTCCACTAGCACCTGACATCAAATAAGCCTCATATTTTAGCTCTATCAGAAACAAAAGTGAAATCAAGCACTACACATGTTCACTTGAATATAGCCGGATATGACCTTCACTCCCGATTTCGACATAACTCTGGATTAGCTGTTTTTATACGAGACGATTTATGTTGTCAACGAGAAGAAACATACGAACCTAAGGACTTCGATGTCATGTAGTTCAAATTAAGCACAGATCGAGCAACCACATTCATTTGTTGCTTGCATAGACCACCTAGCGAACATCAATATAAACGGCTTTTCTCAAATCTTGGCAACCCAATCGATTTTCTGCAGATCAACTATCCAACGGCAGAAATTGTCATAGTAGGAGACTTCAACGTACATAATATCGACTGGTTAAAACATTCCAACAAAAACGACGATGAAGGACGAGAAGCCGATTCTTTGCTATAAGTCACGGACTTACTCAGCTGGTTGACGAACCTACCAGGATCCGTGAGCGTCAAAAAGACTTTGCTAGCCTCCTGGATCTATTCTTAACAACTAATCCTGACCTCTACACTGTAACTGTCCAACCTCCGTTGGGCTCATCAGACCACAATCTTATCTCTGCAACCTGTGAACTTGCTATCAAAATACAGGAGCCACAGGTACCCTGAAAGGTTTGGCACTACAAGTCTGCAAAGTGGCGTGATCTTCGCGAGTTTTACCCTTCTTTTCCTTGGAAAGATGTCTGCTCTAGGAATCAAAACACCCCTGAATCTGCTAATGAGATAACTCAAGTTATCCTAGCTAGTATGGAAGCTTTCATCCCCTCTTCTATGAAACGTATCTCAAACGGTATACCATGGTTTGGGAAAAACTGCTCAAGAGCAGTCAATGCTAAAAATGCCGCCTATCGCAAATGGCGCCGAGATCCTACAGCCGAAAATCGAAATATATTCATCACGACTAGAAACCAGTCTAAGCGGACCATTCACGAGAGCAAGGAAGGATATAACGAGCATATCAAGAACAAGCTTCTCAACTGTCCTAATGGATCAAGATCCTTTTGGTCAGTTGCCAAAGCTGTCACTCAGGGTTTGTCGAAGACGTCAATCCCACCACGGACCAACGATGATGGCTCAATAGCGGAAACGGCTAAAAAAGCGAACAATCTTGCCGAAATATTTGCATCAAATTCTACCTTAGATCATCAAGGAATGACTCCCCCAACTATCCCGAGAGTGAATTCCGTAATGCCAGGTCTGGTATTTCGTCAACGTCAAGTAAAACGAATACTCAAAACCCTAGACACTAACAAGGCCACAGGACCGGATGGCGTTCCAGCAATAGTGCTGAAGAACTAACAGCTCCACTATGCAGGCTTTTCTCCCTATCCTATAGATCTGCATGCTTTCCTTTTAGCTGGAAATGCGCTCAAGTGTAAGCAATCCCGAAGAAAGGTTAAAAAAACAATTCCAAATAACTACCGTCCAATTGCCTTAGTTCCCATCGTGTCCAAAGTCATGGAAAAACTGATCAACGAATAGCTCTTAAAATATCTCGAATAGGCAGGCATCATAAGCGATCGCCAATATGGCTTCCGCAAGCACAGGTCAACGGGAGATTTCCTGAATTACGTGACCTACCTGTGGACCAAAGGCATCGAGAGCTACGGCGAATCTCGTGCAGTGGCTCTCGACATATCCAAAGCATTTGATAGGGTGTGGCATGACGGATTGTTAGGCAAATTGACAGCATATGGACTACCAGCACTGCTTCTATGGCTTTCCAATTTTTTAAGGGATCGAAGCATCCGAGTTAGTATTGATGGACATCTGTCGGAGTAATTTAAAATCAATGCCGGGGTTCCTCAAGGTTGTATATTATCTCCCACACTGTTCCCGCTCTATATAAATAATCTCTTAGACAGGACAAACAATTCTATTTACAACTTCGCAGACGACAGCACTCTTATATCCTCATTCATGTCGCGGGCTCCTATGACCGCTGCTCGTTCCCAACGCGAGCGAGAACATCAGATTGCTGCAATCAGTGAGGATATGAACACCATCGTGGAATGGGGTGAGGCAAATAATGTCCAGTTTAACGCAGGAAAGACTCAAGAAGCCGTCTTCTCAAAAAAAGGAAACACCGCACGACCTGACTTATCAATGACAGGACAAACACTGACTCTGGTATCATCCATAAGCTTGCTGAGCATCAACGTAGAAAACAACATGTCTTGGCGTAAGCACGTCACCAAAATCGCTAAGGCAGCAGCACAATAGCTATAGCAAAAAAGTTATATACATCTCATCAGCTCTACTACTCTATAATGCCAAACTCTGTCGAATGCCTTCGAAATATCCAACGCAATATATCTACAACATAATATTCTAATCAGCTTGAAGTTCTTTGACACAACAATATAGCCGACTCGTTAAATATACATGCACTTTTAGAAAGTATTTCTTTTAATCCATTATGCACTTCGTCCACAGATATACTAGATTATAAATTTCAAATATTGTTTAATGCATAATTTATTGAACATGTAACTTTTTATTCTTTTTCAATCTTTTGGCTTGAGAGTACGTAATTAATATTTTTTCGTTTTGTAGTTTGACAAAGCAGCTTCGAACCATATAATGCTTAAAAATTGGACTAAAGTGGGCGAGCTACTGCCTTATGTAACGTCGAATAGGATATATCTACAGTATGCAAAAGCCAAAGAGAAAGAAGGGAAATACGAGGAGGCCGTGAAGGCATATGAAAAAGCAAGAGACACCGAATCATTGATAAGGTTGCATTTAGAACACCTAAATAATCCTGAAGTTGCAGTGGAAATTGTTCAAGAGACGAAGAGCGTTGAAGGTGCAAAACTTGTTGCTAAGTAAGTAAGTTGTATATGTTAAATTTTATTTATTGTGATTTTATTACACTGCTATTCGCTCCTTGAATACGCGGCCACTCGCTCTTTATGGAGAGTATTTGATCCTGACAAGAAAAATCACCGAAATGGTGAAATAAAGAGAAAACACTAATTTTTTGCATCCACACCGAATTTTGCGAGTTCAAATATGAATTTTTCTAACGAGACAAAGTATTCTAAATGAAGCATCAAATTTTTTCAGTAAAAAAAAAAGAATTGTACCCGTTTGTTTCTGCGATAACTTCTGAACTTCATACCCTTTAAGAGACAAAAGATTAATATTGGTTTTGAACTACATACCTTTCAGACTAGGGTGGGAGTGGAGAGAATTAATATGTTTTCAAACTATTCTCGGAAGGTTTGGATTTTTAATTAACTATGAAATATAAGTATTGAATGACGGAGTTGCTTCAGGGAGCGCGCTAGCGGCGGAAGGTACTTTGAAAATATCAAAAGATATGTAGTTCTCCACAGCTTTAATAATAGTTTTAGCGAGTCATCTAATAGACATAGTGGACATGTTTGCTCGGCATTTTTCGTCTTTCTATGTAAATTATGTCTATGAATTGTTTTATTATATACATAACTGTGACATTGGTACTTTGGAAGTGTAATTGTATATTAGATTGATGGAATACCAGAAAACATTTTGGGTTGCTAAGGGGGATTGTTTCTGAAATCCGTAACTAACAGGCTACTTCCTATTGAATGAAAAAGGTCATATACTCGCATATTTACGGATCACAATCGCAATGATGTAAAGAATTATCGTGCAGTTAGTAAAATATCTGTTATACTAAATATTTACATTCACAATTTAAAAATATACTAATCATTGAATTGCAAAATGGATTGGTGAAAGGAAAATCCAATCTCACTCTAGAATATGAGAACGTTTGTTGGAGGCTTCGAATAGTACAGCTAAGGTGGATGTCGTCTACACAGACTTCACAAAGGCATTAGACAGACTAAATCGTAATGTTTTAATTAATGAAATGGAGGAACATGGGAGTCACTGATCGCTTTTAACTTGGCTAGCTGATGAACATAAATCATGAGACCATTATCAGAGATAATGGTCTCATCTGGTGTTTCACAGTGAGGCCATTTCTCTCCATTACTCTTTAATCGTACCTCTTGTTTCTATGCAAATTTTATTGCTTAAATATTTTTTAGATTTTTTCAAAATCTGAACGACATTACCTCAGCGATTAAGTTCTTAGTACTTTCGAAATGTATCGAGGATGCTTTTGACCTGGCCAAGAAGAGTGGTAAAATTGAGCTATACGGAGAAGTATTGCTCAACAGTTTTACAGAAGATGAAGTAAAGCCAAAAGACTTTGTGAACATAGCGCAACATTTTGAGAATGAAAGGGACACTTTATTGGCGGGAAAATATTGGTTTCACGCCAAGGAATACCATAAGGTATGATCAATTTTTAGTAGTAACTTAATTACACAGAAAAACTGGACAATTTTATATTGTCTCTTATTTAGTAAATAACATCTATGGAATGTAAACTCACAAAAAGTAGTAAAGGTAAAATACACACCTAAATATTTTAGGTTTGCGAGACGACTAGGTGACTATTTATAGTTTATATATTGTATTCCAAAGTTGGTATGCATTATGCCTGGTGTTTTCATAGAAAAAACGTTACTCATTAGATGTTAGTTAATTCTACCATCACCGTTCCAAATCAAACCTCACGACGCTATCTAGCAGTTTGTTTGGAAAATGTATAGTCAATATTTGGACCTTTAGTTGCTAGAGCAACACAACATAAAATTAATTCTTTTTCTTTTCCCTCCAATTTAGTTCTTATTTTGTATTTCTAGCTTAAAAGTTTATGTATTTGCATTTTATTTTTTAAAACGACCTCGTTTCTTTATAATCTTCTGAAAGACTGTCCACTTGGATAATTTTTGATTATCCGAAGTAATGATTTAAATCATAAGTGTCGATCATATTGTCAAAAAATTTAGTAAAATTTATTTTAGTTAATGTAGGATCAGCAGCTTACCATAGCAAAGCTGTAGTCTCGAAGGAAGGCTGCCGCGTCGCAAACATCGTGTTTTATAGCAGTGCCATGGGCGTACGAAGCAAATTTAGTGTTATTGATTAATATATGCACCACAAACACTGTAAAATTATCAGATGTGCCTATAATATTAAAAGACCAGATAAACATAATAGAAAGTCTCAGCGAAAAATAAATAATATTTTTGATCTGAGTCAAAACCCCGGAGAAGTTGAGGCGTGCTTGCAAAACATCTCTATGCCTCAAGCACATCTTATTATAAGATGTGCCTCAAGTGCCGTTAGCCGGTACAACACTTTCTGCTTCGGGATATAATCTTATGATATAGTCGCTTGGCCGGAAGTCAAGAGAGAGTACAAGTTATATCAGTTTTACTGACAGACCTGCCTTATTCAAAAAGTACATAGGCCCCTATTAACTTTTCTTTCTTATAAATATAAAACAAGGAACCTAGATTATTTGAGGTTTCTGGTGCATAAGCTTTTGGAATCCTGTGTATTTTGTTATGCTAATCAACAATAAACTAGACAAATGGCTTTGTTGACTCCGGTTTTATCGATAACTAATTATAAAAGCTACCTCCAACCTATGACGGTCAAACATTCTGGACAATGTACAAAAGACAATTTGAAGCCGCTGCTGTTGCCAACGGTTGGAATAATGAAGAAATGGCTACATCACTAGTGGTAGCGCTTCGTGGATCTGCCCTGGAACTACTGCAGACCATTCCCATCAGCCAACAAGGGAAATATGACATACTTGTAGCTGTTCTGGAGACGCGATTTGGAGACCAACACAGAAAACAACTGTATCAGGTACAAGTAAAGTCCAGACATCAGAAGCCTGGTAAAAACCTGCAAGAGTTTGAAGCAGACGTTAGACGTCTCATTGTTGGCCTACCGGGAGCAACAGAAGAATTTCAAGGCGAACTTGCTGTCCAATACTTCGTGGATGGTATCAGAGATCCAGAAACTCAGAAAATGCTACGTCTAGCCAAATTTGATAACAGCAGTGAAGCTTTGGGTAGAGCCTTAGAAATTTCCAAGCCAAAAATCAGGGCCGTATCCATCCAGGAAGAAAAGCCGACAAACAGCTGTGAATTAACTGAGATTAGCGAAATTTTGAAGAAATTAACGGAAGTTCTTCAGGCCACGGGAAGATTCCGGGAGCCAATAGAAGATAGGCCACGTAACCGAAATACATCAAATCAGTGCTATAGATGTGGCAGGACTGGGCATTTCAAAAGAGACTGCCAAGTACAACTATGGTCTAGATCTCCATCCAGAGATGCTAGGGCCTCCAAGTCAAATCAGGAAAACTTCAATTAGTCAACATTGCGGGGCGGGTGTTGACTAGAGCAGATAAAGCCCCCAGGATCATCTCCATAAAAAGCCTAGGAAAAGCCGCCGACAGTCTAACTATTAAA
>JAEQML010077502.1:0-12862 GCA_016904865.1 Pissodes strobi | reverse complement strand
GTTCCGCTTGATTAAGCAAACAGTAGTATAAAAGGTAGTTAGGTAGAGTTTAATTTTAGTTTTAATCATCTCCTGATGATGCTAACATGGTTAGCGAAACGCGCGTCTAGTGCATATATTCTGTTTCGGTATTGTAGATAAAACTCTGTTTTAGTAATTAAAAATTATGTTTTCTTGTTAAAAAAAAATTATGTGCCTCACCATTATAAGCAGACAACTGAAGTTAAACTTCTGAAAGAGATATAAAGAATTGGGTTTTCTTCAACTTTTTTTTCGCCGAAACTCTTTTTTAACACGTTTTTATTAGCTTTCCCATATAATTACGCACCCCTTTAAAATCTTTATTTTTCTAGATAGAAAAAAATAGTTTATATGAAAGTTGCAGGATTTTTCATGAAGATTTTCATGGTGTAAGAAAGAAAAGCAAATGATGATCGGAAAATTAACAAATCACTATCAACTTCGTTATTTTAAAAGGAACACCCTGTATATGATTGAAAATTAAAATTCTGCTAATCTTCCTCTTTTCAAATATATATAACTTATCTATCTTCGGATAAACGAGTTGCAAGTTATTTGAATTTAATAGTTATTTGTTTTACTAGGCAGCAAAGTAGTAGATTGACTGCCGCGGCTGATAGTTCATAGCCGATCGTAGCGAGGCTAGGAATTCAGCTAAGGCAGTCAATCTACTTTGCTGCCGAGTTGAACATATAATTTTTTCTCCGATTGTATATAATGATATATGTATATTGTATATTTGCAAATTATTACAATTCCCACAATCTTTTTATTTTTCCTGTAGTTATAAATTAAGACAAAATTTGATAGAAATCGCAATTGTTGGAACGGTTGGTTGCTATGGAAATGTATATGTCCATAATAATTATAGTTTGACAACTTATGTCAGACGTTTTATTCCCATGGAGACTAATCACTTTGCTGCCTAGGCAGCAAAGTACTTACTTTGCTGCCTGGACAGAAAAAGTAATACTTTGCTGATTGATATGGGTCTGCAAAATTAATATTTGCTGTCAATCGGAGAAAAAATTTATTCTTATAAGCCATTCGAAAAATTTCGAATTAGTGTAGTTAGCCATGGATACAATATATTTGTATCCCCACCTCATCCCATTCTCCCGAATTTAACTATTTTAGTTGTTTCTTCTCCCCCCTCTCCTGCCCGAAGGGGAAGGGGGATGGATGTACGGGGCCCAGGATCCTCATTTTACACCGGCTATATGGCCTGAAAATTTCAACCCTCTAGCTATACTGGAACACGCTTAATAAAAGTGGCGTTTCACTTTGATAAGCGTTTCACTTTGCAAGCTTTTTTTCTAACTTTACCCTCGCTAAAGAAGTTTCATATCAAAATGTTTATATTTATATATTATGCATTTTCTCTGCATGACTGTCTTGATTTGTAATAGAGAGATGACGCACCTTTATAAAGCGGAAAAATAGAAAGATACTATGGATATACCATTTAGAAGATCAAAACACATTTTTAGTTTTATCGCATGTTACATATAGCATAGAAAAGCTTGTATTTTACTCTGTAATGTTATTCTTAATGCATTTCGAAAAAAAGTGACATAATTTTTTTTTTACATTTTTTTAAATCTTGGCTGTATGCATGCTAGAGTGAAATACATCTTATGCGGTAGATATTAGTTTGTGTGAAAATACAATGTTTTAACTTAAACCATTTCCGAGATATTAAAAAGAAACTATTATTTAAGAAATGGACATAAATCTACATGAAGTTTTCGACTTATTTATGCTAAAGAATCTAGTGTTAAAATTTGGTCCATGTAAAACCTTGTAAATTCAATATCAGGTTTTTCAACATGAATCGCATTTTTAAAACAAAAATTAAATTTATGAAGCACAACTCTATGCTCTAACTTTTGAACCGCTTTGTATAATTTAATGAATGTAAGCCATAAGGACTCATAAAACCATACTACAGTAGATGTCTACATGATCTTTTCTATCTAAGATTTTCATAATTTAACGTCTGGCATCAACTTCCTCCTTAACCACAAGTACCCGAAAACCGACTAATATGAACTTCCGGTTAGACCGGAAGTTGATATC
This sequence comes from Pissodes strobi, assembly GCA_016904865.1. Lineage (NCBI taxonomy): Eukaryota > Metazoa > Arthropoda > Insecta > Coleoptera > Curculionidae > Pissodes > Pissodes strobi. The sequence goes on along the minus strand of JAEQML010077502.1, from coordinate 10,762 downwards.
AGACGATAAGTTAGCAAAGTACAAACCGTGTCGCTCTAGGTTGACTCGTTTAAATTCTACAGCTTCTGGTAATATATAAAATGTAAATTCTACACGTTGACACTTCTAAAACAGTTTAATTAGATATAGATATGATACATGAATTATGCATAGATGAAACTTTTTTCAAAAGTTAAAGTAGGATAATGCATTTGAAAAAATTAAATGAGTCGGCATATCTTGTCATTGCTTCGGATTACCCTGTATACGTAAAACTACCTTTACAAAATTGTTATTAAAAATACGAATTTGAGGGATCCGAGCGTGTTTTCGAATTTGAATATTAAATTAATTTATTCCAACGTTGCTGACATGCAAAACCAGTGACGCACCTAAAATTTTGATCAAGTTAAAGGCTTCATAACGTTTGAGTAATTTGATCGATCGAGCCAATCTTTTTTTTATTTTTCAGGTCTATTTTTTGGCATTCGAGAGCATGTATTAGATGTATCGATAATATAACGGTCAAACCGAAAATTAATCCTAAAACACTCTGTGGATTTTATGAGCAACAATTTTCCACAGATACCATTTTCCAGATCAAATTGACCCTTCCTTATCTTTTTTGCTTCCTGATATTTTCCTCTGTCTTGCTTAGTTTGAGAGCTAAAGGCTTTTAAGCAAAGTATTGATTTAGAGGCCCACACTAAATATCATGCAAGGTCTTATTTATTCATTTTAATATCCATAAAGTTTGTCTAATTTCTGGTATAGTCAGCGACAACATGTAGTACAATATGAAGGTACGAAAAAGCGAATCGGTACCATCTGGCCCTCACGAAAAAAAACCGGATCGTGACAATCGCTTTATACTACTACAACGCCTTTACTACAACGCCTTAGAAATCGATTTTAGACAGCGGCAGTATGCGGTCTCGGATTATTGTGCACGAACACGAACCATCTCTATTATTACGAGCAAATAATTGGACAGCGTATTTCTCTCGTAGAAACGCTCAAAGTTCAGTACCAGCTTCCAATACCATTACTGAGTCACCACTAAAGGATCCTCTTCCACTAATCATAACTTGTTGATGACTCACTCATTTATGAATCATGATTATTCCGATCTCTGTATGTTTTACAGAAGTCATGTCGAGCTGCGCAGTAAAATAAATATTCGACTTCGCTTAAAAGCCTGTTGTAGCTCACAAACTAAAATAGATATATAAAGACGCCAATCAATAAAAAAGATAGAGAAAAGCCCTTTTCACTTGATGGTTTCATAAAATTCACAGGGTGCTTAAATTGATGGAAAAATTTCCATATTTAATTTTGACTAAAACACTTATAGACATTAAATTATCGATGCATCAGGAATACGTGCTGCAAGGCCAAAGTATAGAACTACAAAATAAAAAAAAGTAGTTGAAAGTTTTGAAGCCTCCAAGTGGATCAAAATTTCGGGTGTGCTTCACTTTTCATGCACGCCAGTTTATATTATGTGCCTTCAAGGTGAATTCACGAAGCGCTACTGAATCAAAATATTTTTCCTGGATACTAAAACTGGCACACCAGTTTATGAACCGTCATCATTAGTAATCAAACAAACAAATAAACCTTCTAATACTCAGTGATTTTACGAATCCATTTCAGGCATCAAACGCAGACAACCGATAGGTTTTTAAGATGTTGGCTGAGACTGAACACAAAATAGGATTAATGATGATTATAATCTATAGATTTAGTGGCTTGAAATCCTTAATAAAAAATGTTCAACTTATAATACTTTCGTTATATAGATTAGGCGATTAATACAAAATATCATAAACTTACGATTAGATAGTGTAACCTATTTAGGTACAGTTTGCGGAATCATCAACAGGTGTCACGATAATATTTATCCTCGTCTTGGGTATTAAATTAATTTAAAATCATTGAATGATTTTTCATAGTAATTAAGATTCACTCATTATAGCAAAACTTTGTCCTATAATCTTGAATATTTTTGAGATGACGCAAAAAAATCTAAACTTTTGTTTATGGAAGCCCAATGGATTTCCAAAATTTGTCGGGGTTCAGTTTAATGAAAAAAAAAAATAATTTCAAAATATTAGATGCTTATTAGTTTTCGCTTTTATCGATTTTGGTATGTTTTTAGTAGTAGTCGCTAGTAGAAAATTAGCAAAGCTCTTTCGTATATCAATATTCATATAAAAGGCATGTACCAAATGCATGTGAGCTTTGCTCGAACGCAAAACGATAAAGCCACAAAAAATATAATGTCAGCGAAAGTATTTTATGAAATAGTTTGTCATCAACTCTCTGTTTTTCTGTTTATGTTTATGTAATACGAAACGCTCGAAGATATGATGACTGTATCGTATCGGGCTTAGATCATTCTTGTACGAATATTGAAATAAAGAGGAAGTAAAATAGTGTTTGTGATTGGCGTGTTTTATTTTCCAACAAAAATAGAAAATCTAACATGCATGTATTACTAGAAGGAAAAGTCTTTATTCAGCTTTATATTTTAGTTCGCGACACAAAGAAGACAAAAATGATCAACCTTCCAGAAAGTGAAATAAAAGCTTTATGCCAAAAAGCAATGCAAGTACTTATTTCTCAGCCGATGCTTCTAGAACTAGAAGCGCCCATCAAAGTTGGGGGTAAGTGGTTAAATCGCATCCTAGGACACTTCATTAGTTTACGGTACATTCAGTTCCATCTCTGTTATGAATTACTGGGAGCTCTCTCCACTCACGGAAAGATATCAGCCAATTTTTTAACTTTTTTGCGGAAACTAAATTGCATTTATTCAGACCGGCGTCTTCGATGCGCGAGGGACTGCTTTATTTGCTTTTTACTAAGAAAATATTGTAGAGCTTTAAGCAAAATGTACTCCTCTGGCAGCCGCGTCGAGTTGGGCGTATCGTACTTACATGTTAGGTTTTTAATCTCAGTGGCCATAATTAGGCCAAGATAGTTTATAAATTTGTTCTTTTTATTGTACGATCAATCATTTGTGTCGAGTACAATTGTTGCTCAAAATCATTATTTGGATTAATTAAAGCAAAATGAAAGGCTGGCGCTTTCAGACTTTAACCTTTAACATTAATCAATATCAACTCTGATTGTTACCTGAATAATTCAAAGTTAAAGCTCTCTTTCTTTATAATTAATAATGTCAAGAGAAACAGCCTTGCGTCCTTTCATACACATACAAGATAAAGTTACGTACACACTACACATGCGAGCATACGCGCATGCATACCGCGCCTTTACGTCGAAGCTGATTATTTAAATTCTCCAACACTCCTCCTTAAGCAGCTTCTGACGTAAACTTTCGAATACTTTCTTGTTTAATGCCTTCGTAAATATATCGGCAACTTGCTCTTTTGTGTTCAGATAAACTAAACGTACAGTCTTGCCAACATGATAATTTTGATGAACTTGCGACGAATCTCAATATGCTTCTTCCCCTTCGTCACTTTTCCTTCTTCAGCATTTTCCATCATATGAATTGCTGCTTTGTTACCAACAAGCAAATCAGTAGGCTCAGTCATCTGTTGCATTCCAAGTTCTGCCATTATTCGACGAATCCAACAGACTTCTTGAATTCCACTCGTAGCAGCACGATATTCAGCCTCTGCCGATGATGTTGAAGTTACTGACTGTTTTTGAACAATCCAGACAATCGGACCTCCAAGTTTGATTAGTATACCACTAGTAGATATCATGTCTGCTTCTGTTCCTCCATAGTCTGAATCTGTACCAGATTGTTCAGTTCCTCTGAGATATCGAAAAATTCGTTTGACCATCTTCCAATCACTAAAACTTGGTCCGCTAACCCTTCGACTTAGATAGTTTACAGCAAAACTAATATCTGGTCTCGAAATTGTTGACAAGTATAACAAACTACCAATAGCCTCTCGATACGGTTTGTCTTTCAAAAGTTTGTCATTTACTTTATGCTCTGTCTGCATTCCATGTTTCATTGGCGTTGAAACTGGATGTGCATCTTCGAATCCAAAAGGTGCCAATATCTTTCGAGTGTATTTCTGCTGTGTAACTGATATTCCTTTCTTCATCAGTTCAATTTCCATTCCTAGATAAAATTATTTTTCCATCCTTCGGAGTTGAGAACTTCATTTTGAACTCTCTGCTCAATCCAATTAAAGCTTGCTCCATTTTCTTTTCATCACAGGCAATCATTATTCCATCATCCACAAATATTCCAACCAACACTGTCTTTTCTTATTGTAAAATATACATGGCTCATCATCCGTGTCTATGAATCCCAATTTTTCCAAGCTTTTAGTAAACTTCTTGTTCAAATCTTTTGATGCTTGCTTCAAACCATACAGACTTCGTTTCAGTAGACATACTTTACCAGACTTGTCATCAAAGCCTTCTGGCTGTAACATATAAATTTCTTCAGACAATTCTCCAATCAGGAAAGCTGTGTTGACATCGAATGTACGAATAAACATTCTTTTTCTCACTGCATAACTAAACAATAGTCTGTGGCATGTCGAGCCACAGGTGCAAATGTTTCATTGTAATCTATCCCACATTGTTGATCAAAACTAGGTGCGACTAGACGTGCCTCCACATAACCATCTGCTTTCTCTGGTAACACCCATTTGCATATCAACGGTTTCCGATCTTCTGCCAATTTAACTAATTCCCATGTTTTCATCTTTCGCAGTGAATTAAACTCTTCTTGCATTGCTTTCTTCCAACGAGGATCTCTCAGTGCATTTTTCACTGATATATCTTCAACTTCGCCAGTCAACATATAATCTTTATAGCTTGGATGAGATTTTATCCCTTGACGATTTCTTAGTCCATATCTTGGTAAATCTCTAATGAATTCTTCTGTCGGTTCTGCCTGATCATTTTCACAACTTTCAAAATTCTCCTCCTATCCTTGTACTTCATTATCTGTCTCTGACATTTGCTCTGACTCTGCTTCTGCAGTAGATTTGCAATTTATTTCAGTAAAATCACGTTCTGGACCAACCTTTTCATCAAATAATGCATTGCATGACACTTCTACTTGACGCTGATTTGGAAAATATATACGATAGCCATGCTCTTCAATATCATAACCGACAAAATTGCCTTTTTGCTTTTTCTATCCATTTTCAGACGTTGATGATCCTGTAGCATCATGTAGCACACACAACCAAAACTTTTCATTGCTTTGAGACTAATCCGACGACCAAAGCACAATTCCGCTGGAGTTTTTCCACCAATGCTGCTATTTCCAGTTTGATTAATTGTAAATACCGAATAATTCAATGCTTCTGCCCATAATTCTTGTCCAAGATCGTGAGTGTAAATTTCAGCTCGTGCATCTTCAACTATAGTTCGCATTTCTCTCTCAATTCTGCCGTTTTGATGTGGTGTATAAGTTGCTGCTCGTTCGTGAAATATTCCAAGTTGTTCAAAGATTTCTTTGCTTCTTACATTTTTCATTTCCGTACCATTTATCTGACATCAATATTTTCACTTTCCGACCAAATTGGTTCTCGACTAAATTCAGAGATATTTAATTTATCTACTGCCTCAGACTTGTGTTTTAGGAAGTAGATAGTCCGAAAATGACTATAATCATCCTTGAACAGTAATAAATACTTTGCAGCACCGAGCGAATGGACATTCGTTTGTCCAAGATCAACGTGTACTCTGTCCAAAGGATTCTTTGCTACGACATCATTGATTGGATGAGAAACTTTGTGCTGTTTTCCATACACAAACATGATCTTCCCAGTCATCAATATATTTTATTTTATTCTTCTTCAAAATATCCTTCACGTGTCGCATGTTTTGATGTGCTAATCGTTCATGCCAAATTTTAGACTAACTGCCGGCAAACTATACTCTTCCATTGCACGAAAGATCATGTGGAATAAACCACCTGTCCTCTTGGCCATTAATACTGGTTTACCTTGTTCCATAATTACTGACTTTTCTGCTGTTGCAGACTGTGTAGAACATTTATCCAGGACTATCGTGACTGAAAAAAGGTTAAACGATAAATCTGGTACAAACAAGACATTCTTCAAGACAATTTGGCACCATTTTTCGCCATTATAAGCATACAAATAAACGTCTCCTAACGCTGTACCTTCTAATTTTGTGGAGTCTCCAATCTCAACTGGAATAATTGGTGTTCCGAATGGACGTATATTTGACAGCCACTTTAAATTTCCTGTCATATGATGTGTCGCACCACTGTCCTTGATCCACAGTTCATGGTGATCGATAATTCTTTAAATACTGATGATGATAGTGCCACCGAGACAAATGATTTCACTCTGTCACCTTCATTACTTGACTTTTTAGGACATTCATTCGAGAAATGTCCTTTCTCGTGACAATTGTGACAGTCATAGTTCCTTTTGCAATAGTCCAAATACTCTTGACATGGTTTGTTTCGACAATCACGTTTAAAATGTCCAGGCTCACCACATTTGTAACATCTTGCTTTTTATTGACCTGACGAATTTTTATTCTGACTGGAAGTTTACTGATCTTTCTTCTTAACAAAGTTTTTCTTTTGTTGATTTTTCCGAGACTTATTTAACTTTCCAACAAGTGCATTGCTCACTGTCTCTGATTCACGTCCTTGTAGTCTTATTTCTTCTTGTTGCAAACGATTCCTCAAGTTTGTAAGCGTCTTATCATTTTCAGCTACTGACTGCCAGGCTGCATGATAAAATTCGAGACATTGGCCAACTGTCCTTGATATTTTCTCCATGAGTTTTCAATTCTTGCGCCAGCTCATCGATTACCAAACGATTTTCAACTGCTGTCTTCGTTTCATCATATTTATAAGCAGAAAATTGTTGTTGCAGCATGTCAACATATTTTTGGCTTTTCTTTCCATACAGTGTTTCCAGTCTTTGAATCATACTTGCTGACGTCGAACATGTCGTAATTTTTAGAGCAATTTTCTCGTCCACATTCAATCCAATAATAGTTGGAGCTTCTATGTCCTTCCTAATCCAAGCTGCATAACCGCTGTCTGTGATAAATGGCTGAGGTATCTCACCAGTAACAATTTCAAATAGTCCTTTCGTACGAAGCAATAGATTTAATCTGAATCTCCAAGCCACATAATTCGACTTTCCATTTCCTTCTGCAGACTCAACTAACTTATGAAGATTCAATTTTGCATCCATCTTTTCATACCTTGTGTACTTTCAATTTTTTTAAATCTTTGTTTGGGGTTATCTTGGCGTTGCTGCTTACAGTGCTTACTGCCATAATCTGTTAGGTTTTTAATCTCAGTGGCATAATTAGGCCAAGATAGTATTTAAATTTGTTCTTTTTGTTGTACGATCAATCATTTGTGTCCAGTACAATTGTTGCAGAAAATCATTATTTGGATTAACTAAAGCAAAATGAAAGGCTGGCGCTTCCAGACTATAACTAAAAAAAAAACAAAACTATTATTTTGTTAACTTTGCAAAGCTCTTTCTCCTTTAACCGTTAACATTAATCAATATCAACTCTGAGAGCTACCTGACTAATTCAAAGTTCAAACTCTCTTTCTTTATAATTAATAATGCACTAATGCCAATAATTAATAATGCACTAATGTCAGGAAAAACAGCCTTGCGTCCTTTCATACACATACAAAATAAAATTACGTACACACTACACATGCGAGCATACGCGCATGCGCACCGAGCCATTACGTCGAAACTGATTATTCAAATTCTCCAAAATTACATCTTTTTTCCGAATGCACTCTCATTCTGATGGTGCATTCTCATATATCTTCTTATATTTTTATATAGCCCAAATTAAATTTTGAATATACAGGCCAGCAAGCATAACTGACTTTTCCATTATTATTATCTTACTTCTCCTTGGCATTATCACTCACTAAAAAAATATCAGTCAATTTTTTAACGTTTTTTTCGGAAGCTAAATTGTAACTATTCAGGCCGGCTTCTTTGATGCGCGATGGACTACGGCTACTTCCTTCCCCTTATCGGCTATTTAATAAGGAATAATTATAGAGCTTTAAGCAGAATGTACTCCTCTGGCAAACGCGTCGAGTTGGGCGTATCATCTTACATCTTACTTCGTCCGAATGCACTCTCATTCTGATGGTGCAGTTGTCATATATCTTCTTACATTTATATATAATCTAAACTAAATTTTAAATACACAGGCCGGCAAATATAATTGATTTTCCCATTATTATTATCTCACTTCCCCTTGTTTTTTAACACCAAGCATTATCACTCACGACAAAATATCAGCCAATTTTTTTTATTTTTTTTGCGGAAACTAAATTGTAACTATCCAGGCCAGCTTTCTCAATGCGCGATGGACTGCGGCTACTTCCCTTTACTTGTTTTTTAATAAGGAACTATTATAGAGATTAAAGCAAAATGTACTTCTCTGGTAGTCGCGTCGAGTTGGGCGTATCATATTTACATCTTTTTTCGTCCGAATCCACTCTCATTCTGATGGTGATATTATCATATATCTTCTTATATTTGTCAAGCTGTACAAAAAAAAACAATTTCTCACAATATTTTTTTAAAACGTCTTTCGCCCCCATGAGAGGCCTATATCCGCCATCCCCATGGCAAATATACTTAACATATGACCCTGGACAATAACCGAATACAATCTTCCCGCTAAGATTGGTTCTACATCTCACCCGAATTACAATTGTATTTATTTCAGTTAAATTAAAATATTGGATGCTTTTCAGGTGATATTCATGGTCAATTTAATGATCTTCTCAAGCTCTTCCAATTTGGCGGATTTCCTCCAGAATCCAACTACCTATTTCTTGGCGATTACGTGGACCGAGGAAAGCAGTCTCTTGAAACTATGTGTCTTCTTTTAGCTTATAAGATAAAATATCCAGAAAATTTCTTTTTGCTAAGGGGCAACCATGAAGCAGCCCAAGTGTGTAAATTATATGGATTTTTTGATGAATGTAAGTATGCAGTATCAACTTTGTGCTTTCCATATGCAACGTAATATGTATTTTCATCTGCAACTTTACGTCAGGTAAAAGAAGATACAGTACCAAATTGTTCAAGATATTCACAGATGTATTTAACGTCCTCCCAGTGGCAGCTGTTATAGATGATAAAATTTTCTGTTGCCATGGTGGGCTTAGTCCAGACCTTTTACACATAGGACAAATTAGGAATATTCAACGGCCTATTGAGGTTCCAGTACAAGGTAAAGCGTATTACTATTTGTAGGTACCTACTAGAATTTCGAGACAATTTAATATGTATATAAGAAGAATGTATAATATTACTTAATTTGATCATTGCATAATAAAACATAGAATATCTTCATCCAATTAATTCGTATTGATGGTTAGCTTCAGCTTGAAACTAGTTCAAAGTTAGTTTAGGTATCGATGCTGCTATTCTACCTCAAATAAATTTTCTGTAAAAGTTGAGGTTGGGATGAATAAAGATAACAATTTTTTTTTTACATTAATGCCAATTACCTTCAGTATTTTAAATTGTGTACACCAATATTTCTAGAGCCTCCCTAAAGTCATCAAATCCAGATTCGTAACCTAATTTTAGTTTAAGTAGTGTTCTCGATTAGTTTTGCCACGATACGATCATTTTAATACCACATATGCCTCTACTTCTCACTCTAACTTCAATAGCTATTGTAGAAGAAGAGGATTTCAACATTTTCAAATTTCAAATTTCAACTATTCATATCAAACCATTGTAATATTTTCTTTGTGAATGCAAATCGGATTTCTTGAACATGAAAAGTATAGGGTCTTGCTTCTTAATAAATAAGTATCTAAGCATCTACTTCATTTCTCTTAAGTCCGTGTTCTATGATGAAGTTAGCCATTCACTTGGTCCAGCCGTAATCCCTGGGCCTTCAGGCCTGGAGAATAGGAACAGGTAAATTGCTTAAGAAGTTTACACATTCGTTTCAATTATGTTTCTCATTGTAAACAGATAATGCTAGAATCTTATTCAAAGTTCCTTAATTCGAAATAAACCTGTATTATAGACAGACGCACATCGGGCATGAAAACCTAATTTTGCAAACAAAAACATTAAGTTTGACGACGCAGACTATCTCAAACTACCCTTGTGCCCCATTAACTTTTTCGTTTTGTTAGGTTTGCTTTGCGATTTACTATGGTCAGATCCTGGCCCAGACTTAGGATGGACGGAAAACGACAGAGGAGTGTCGTTTTCATTCGGACCGGATGTCGTCAACAAATTTTTACAGAAGCACGACTTTGACTTAATCTGTCGAGGACATCAGGTGAGAACCAATTATTCGTGAAATATAACCTGTAAAGTACACACATGCAGACAACATTAAATAAATTTGACAAAATAAAGGGAAATTTAGATTTAAGAAAAGCGACATGCAAAAGTTCTAGTTGATTTTTACAAAGTTTTTGCTGCAAAAATTAAATTAATGTTAATGTCTGCCATCTAGGTCAGAGTATTTTGGTTATAATACTACATAATATCTTATTGATCTGTCGTATATTTGTATTGATTTCGTACACGATATACCATTTCATCATAATTCATTGAACTGTAGTATATATAAGCTATATTTGTCTCCATGTTCTGTATTTATAATGTCATTCCAAACTTTACGATTCTTGAAGATATGTATGTATATAAATTAAAGAACTCAGTAATGTACATAGGGCCATAAATTTTTTTTTTTATGGCAGTGGCACCCACACTAAAGGTAGATCCTATGGCGCTCGACGAGCGGTGTGTGTGCG
>JAEQML010077501.1:0-12862 GCA_016904865.1 Pissodes strobi | reverse complement strand
TGGCTAGAAGGAAGAATAGATATAGCTATTTGGTAAGTAAAATAATATTTATTTTTATTATTTTTTCTTTATACTCATAAAATAACAAATTAGATTTTGCTCTAAGAGCTTTAGCTAGGGGTGCTCATATTTCGAAATATATAAGTGTTAATTGCCATAATTTACCAAGCTGAAGAATATTTTTTCAACATCAACCTAGACTATTTAAAAAATATGATATAATAACAGCGAAGAAATAGTAAAAAATTAGGTATTTTTTAAAATCAATTTTTACTGGTGTATGTAAATCTGCCACCATTGTATTTATTTAATATTTTTTATATGTTTACATTAATCAGGTGGATCCGACTGATCCGCGTAGCAAAGGTTATTTGTTATATTATATATATTTTTCCTTTTTCATTTATATTCTCAATGTTAATTTTGTTATTTTTATCTTTTTTATTTATTAGATTTTTTGTTTTCTGATTATTAATTAAAAAATCACCTAAGAACGTATTACAGATCAAAGTCTGTGGTCTGTGTTGCCTGGTGTGTGCCTTAACGTGTGTCCTCGTTACGATTACCACAACCGTCATCCATATGAACCGATTGCAAACCTTGAGGGAATGTGTTTACACTCAAAAAACACGAACTTGTACCTGCTACTCTGTCTTGTTGGATGCTCAGTCCAGCGCTGATGATGGTAAGTTATTCAATTTATAAGGTATCTATTTCAATGCAGTGCACTCCAAAAATAATTAATATTAATTATTAATTATATATTAGTTTGAGTTACTGGATGCAGAAAAAGGACTTTTGGCTATGATCAACTTGAATAGCCGCTAGATAATGGTAAATAGTACTGCGAAATTAAAGAGGTTAAAAATGGGAACAGGAACGCATGCGGTAGGTTAGGTAGCCTAACAATGCGAAAGTTTTAATAGTCCTCATATTAATCTTTAATTAATGAAATCCGATACATCTTATCAAACGACTTCAATAACTAAGCTTTTAAGAAATTGATAATAAGAAAGTTTCTCATATATTAGTGAATTTTTACTTTAGATTTGAGTTGCAACCATATGGGCCTCCACGCAATTTGTTATTTATCTTAAGAGCTCGTTCGCTTGCTTGGAAGACACGCAAATACGAAAATTGTATAGTTTTTTTTTATATATATTTTTGCACTTTGTAAATTAGACTATAGACTTTAGGTATCATGGCGGAGCGCTTCACAGAACAATACACTCTGCCATCAACCGTTTTTTTGTTTATTATTGCACCTATATTTTTTGTAATTTTGCTTTTGAGAGCACATCCTCAAATCCCACTGGAGTAAAGCTTGATGTCATTCTCACAAACACGACTTAAGCGAACTGTTTTTCTGTAAAAAATATATAAGTACCTATATGTTATAAATGGTCGGAATAATTAAGGTAAAGTGGGGATATGGTATTAAAATTATTGTTTTGAGAGGAAATTTCGCCCATTATTGTGTGGGTAATATTGAAATGGGCCGGTATTATCTTGTAGAAATGTTTTAAATTTTCGTTTCAATTATGGATGCTGCGGAGCTATACACGAAAAACTGAGGAAGATTCTTGGTCTTTTGAAACTCTTCGAGCAACCCTTGCAACAATAGAAACGGGAGGTTTCAAGAAATTTTGACAGCCAAATTAAATAATTTCAATAATAAGTATAAAGAGAAAAGGGATCAGCGATTCGTGACTGGTTAGTTTGGGTTAGTGACTGGTTAGAGGGAATTTTACGGAACAAGATTCCAGCAATGTAAATCGTGTTAACGATTTACACTGCTGAACGAGAATTTTCTTCGCTAACCTAAACATTCTAACGCCAAAAAAGTAGGTTATTTAACTAGTTGGAAGAAGGGAAAAAACAACTACTGTTATGTGGAATGTACGTTCCTCCAATGTTCATTTATGCATAGAAAAGAATGGCTAATCACTTGAAGAATAACGGACTGCTCAGATAACGGATGGATAATCGAGATTTATTCATTGAATTATGAAAATACTTCAAGCATTGTAGTAAAACTCCAGTTCTGTTATTACTAGATAACCACTCTAGCCATTGCTTGTTAAATGCCTAAAACTTTCGCAAGGAAAGAGGAATCGTAATTATCCACATGGGTGGTTCAACTAGTGATGGGCATAACCGAATTATTTTGATAACCGAATTATTTGTATTCAAATAATATTAATAACCGAATGATTATTTGAATAATCATTCGAATACATTCAGGTTAGCGATCGCAGCCGGTTAGGAAGGAGGTTCAGCGTCATCGGCATCTTATTCGTAACCATTGATTTGTATAGGAGTGGATAAGCAATAGCCGCCTGTCGCACTACTCAAAAGTGGCAACCTATGGGCGAAAAAACAGGTTTCTGCGCATGACAAAATCGACGCAAAATGGAAAAACGTAAACAAAGGAGATACCATTTTGTCATGCGTACTAAAACACTCGCCGTCTCAGCAGGCGTCGGTCAGGATCGAACTTGGCTTTTGTCTTTGACGTGTTTTCGTTTTGACGGCGGGGCGTATTGAGTTAATAATTCGAGTTGGATTCGAGGCAAAATACCCGGGATTTCCTATTTCAAGTAAGTCTAATTATTATAAGTATTACTTATTTATACCTTATTGTTTGTTTCACTATGCTAACTGGGGCCCATTTCACAATCGGCAATACTCCTCTACCGAATATTTGGTGAAATAATCACTTTCGAAGTCCGAGCCTGCCTATTTACCTTCTCGGTGCAACAATTAGCTCCTACTAATTTTCTAATGCGCAAGTCCAAATAGAAATATCTTTGTTTACATTTCGCGGTCGTAAATTTGCCATGTTTGGTCTATTTATTGCTTATCCACTCTTATACAAATCAATGTTCGTAACTCGTAGCTGCTGTAATTGTCTTATTAAGCATGGCTTAATGAATAAGTAAATAACAATAGAATACGAGTAAATATTTGATTACGCAATATTATTGAACAAAATATAGTAAACAGCATTTTACGTTTTTCAATCAAAAATACTTAAACTCCAAAATATGATTCTTGGATGTGTTGATTACATGTAATGAACATAAATTATTAAAAATCTACTTTGCAAAAAAGTATTTCTCTCTGGCGATGTATTTATAGTACTATAATAATATTAATAATTAATAGTACACATATTGTTATAGTTATATTACGACTTATGTATGCTCCTACATTCTAAATTCCAATATATAACCTAAAAACTAAACAAGCATTAGGTGATAATTGGTGTTATGTATTGGAAAGCAGGCCGTATTTATTACGAAGAAGTGTATGAAAGAAATAATAAATATGTGGGGCTGCTTGTTAAACGCAACAAAAAATATCGGCCGGCCGGATCAAAAGGGACTGCCTTCTATCTTGATTCTTTGAAGATGTCAACAAATTGCTGTATTTGCACTTTTTGGGCATTCAAGCGCCGAAAATTGGATATTTCTTTTTATGTTAGGTACCTACGCAATAAAAGTAAATTATGTAATCTTAACTTAATAATCGCTAGTTTTCAACCCCCCAAGTTCGGCTTCCACATTCCACAATTCCACATCCTACCGGTACATTTGAAATCTTAAAACTCATCTTTTATTCGAGCTAAAACATCGAAACTTGCATCTACACTATAACCCCTATATTCATAACTCATAACTAAATTAAAACCGCTCCTTGCTCGTTGATCATTCGACGGATCGACGCGACGCGACAGCGAGGTTTGTTCCTTCGTGTTCGTATTTGAATTCGTACGTATCAGGTCCAGGTTATTTTTCATTCGAATACTTGTGGAATGAAAACCGAATAATACAGGTTATTTTAATAACCGGATAACAGGTTATTTTTCATTCGAATAAGCCCATCACTAGGTTCAACCACTTGCGGCGACTTTTTTTGGTCCTTTGAAAGCAGCATATAATTCGGAATGTCCTACTAATAAATTTACCAAAAATCACCCAAGAGGAAAAATACCCCAGCGTCGTTGCTGATCTGGTTCAACAAAGCTTTCGGGACAGTTGCAATAATCGAAAAAGCCACTGAAGGTGTTGACCCCTCATATATTCTTGACAAATTCTATATTCTTCAAAAACCGTTTTGTTCATTTTTAATTAATATTTTTTGTATCGAATATCTTATCTTTCATTTAATCCCCCTAGTTTCCTTTTAAATCATAACAGATCCCAGATCTTTCAGGTATTTCTTGGGGGGGAGGGAGAATTCCCACTCTCCCCTAGCTACTTTTATTCTCATTAATCCAACATCAAAAACATATCCGATCCGATATCAGTAACCTATCTGTAATCTGTAATATCCACAGCGAAAAGATGCTCGCTTATGAATATAGAGTATAGATGAGGATCTTAGATTCGTGCATTTTTTCACAATTTTCCTCTAGCGCTGAAAACTAAAACTCTACAAACTCAAATAAGCCGATTTCTACAAATGAACAAATCAAAGAAAATAGAACAGAGAAGTGGGACGAAGATAGACAGGAAGGGAGAAGCGAAACAGACCCTAACGGAAATGAAACAAGACAAAGTATATTATTTGGAGAAATAGTACAGTTCTGGAATGTCCTGGAACTAATAACGAAAAATTTAAAACACTGGTAAAGAGCAACACTTGCAAATACGGCTTCTCCAATGAAAAGAAATTTGGAATAAAAAGAAAACTGAAACTGGCAAAACTGAAAATGGTGCAAAAGGTAAGTCGTGGTCTCGCAGGACCAAAAGTCAAAAGATTAAAAAAAGAGGTGTTGGTACCTTAGATGATACCGTTTTGTTTAAGTGACCAATAACACCAGCGTTACTATACAAAAAAAACCAGTGCTTAGAGGAAACTAAGGTACCCTACCATAACTATGAGGCAGACGAAGAAACGAAGAGGAAAGGTCAGACGACGAAAACATTTGTATTATTTGCGGAAAATTTGGGGAACACCAAGAGCTTTGGCTGAAATATATGATGTGTGCTGGATGAGTTCACAAGGCTTGCATCAATGGAGAAAGCAATAAAATCTTTATCTGTGACTTTTGAGAGTGAACAAAACTTTGGGTAATTATGGATTCCAGCTGCAATAACTCCCCATGATGCGGATAATGCCGCCCCCTCATATATTCTTGACAAATTCTATATTTTTTAAGAACCGTTTTGTTCTTTTTTAATTAATGTTTTTTGTGCCGAATATCTTATCTTTCATTTAATCTCCCTAGTTCCCTTTTAAATCATAATATATCCGAGATATTTCAGATATTTATTGGGTGGGAGGGGGGTGGGGGGCTGGCGCGAGATTCCCCACTCTCCTCTAGCTACTTTTATTCCCATTACTTCAACATCAAAAACATATCCGATCGGATATCAGAAACCGATCTGTAATATCCACAGCGAAAAGATGCTCGATTATGAATATACAGTATAGTTGAGGAGCTTAGGTGTATGCATATTTTTCACAATTTTCCTCAAGGCCGAAAACTTAAGAAGCGAAACAGACACTAACGGAAATGAAACAAGACAAAGAATATTATTTAGAGAAATAGTACAATTCCTGAATGTCCTGGAACTAATAACGAAAAATTAAAAAAAGTGGTAAAAAGCAACACTTGCAAATACGGCTACTCCAATGAAAAGAAATTTTGGAAGAAAAAGAAGAGGCAAAAAAAATGCTGCAGAGGATAAGTCGTGGTCTAGAAGAACCAAAAGTCAAAAGATTTAACAAAGGGGTTTTGGTACTTTAGATTATACTGTTTTGTTTAAGTGAGCAATAACACCACGTTACTATACAACAAAAATCAGTGCTTAAAAGAAACTAAGGTGTCCTACCCTAACTATGAGGAAGAAGAAGAAAAGACAGACGACGAAGACATTTGTATGATTTTCGGAAAATTTGGGAAACACCAGGAGCTTTGGCTGAAATGTGTGATGTTTGAGCTCACAAGGCTTGTATCAATGGAGAAAGCAATAAAATCTTTATCAATTTTACAAATTTTATATCTTTTAAAATCCGTTCTGTTCATTTTTAATTAATGTTTTTTTTTGTGCCGAATATCTTATCATTTATTTAATTCTCCTAGTTCCCTCTTAAATCATAAAATATACGAGATATTTCAGATATTTCTTGGGGGGAACCGAGATTCCCCACTCTCCCCTAGCTACTTTTATTCACATTAGTCCAACATAAAAAACATATCCGATCAGATATCAGTAACATATCTGAATATGAATATACAGTATAGATTAGGACCTTAGCTTCATGCGTTTTGTCATAATTTTTCTATAGCCGAAAACTTAAACTCTACAAATGAACATAACACAAATGAACAAATCAAAAATAATAGAACAGAGTGGTGGGACGAAGATAGACGAGAAGAAAGAATCGAGACAGATACCAACGAAAATGAAAGAAGACAAAATATATTATTCGAAAAAATAACACCAATGTCTAAATGTTCTGGAACTAATAACGAAAAATTAAAAAAGGTGGTGAAAAGCAACACTTCAAAATATTTACGTATACTCCAATGAAATAAACGTTGGAAGAAAAAGAAAGAGCAAAACTGAAAATGCTGCAAAAGATAAGTCGTGGTCTAGAAGAACCAAAAGTCAAAAGACTAGAAAAACAGGTCTTGGTGACCAATAACACCAGTATTACTATACCACAAAAATCAGAGCTTAGAAAAAACTAAGGTATCCTATCATAAATATGAGGAGGAAGACGAAAAGTCAGACGACGAAGTTATCGAGGACATTTGTATGATTTGTGAAAAATTTGGGAATAACCACGGGCTCTGGGTAAAATGTGTGATCTGTGCTGGATGAGCTCACAAGTCTTGCACCAATGGAGAAAGCAATAAAATCTTTATCTGTAACTTCTTAGAGTGAACAAAACTTTGGGCAATCATGGTTTCCAGCTGCAATTACTCCCCATGTTGGAGATAATGCCGCCCCCTGCAACGGAAATGAAACAAGACAAAATATATAATTTGGAGAAATAGTACAATTCCTGGATGCCCTGGAACTAATACTGAAAATGCTGCAAAAGATAAGTCGTGGTCTAAAAGAACCAAAAGGTAAAAATCCAGGTTTTGGTACCTTAGATGACAGCAGCGTTTTAGTAACCAATAACACTAGCATTACTGTACAACAAAAATCAGAGCTTAGAAAAACTAAGGTATCCTACCATAACTACGAGGAGGAGGAGGGGGAGGAGGAGGAAGAAGAAAAGTCAGGCGAGGAA
This sequence comes from Pissodes strobi, assembly GCA_016904865.1. Taxonomy (NCBI): domain Eukaryota; kingdom Metazoa; phylum Arthropoda; class Insecta; order Coleoptera; family Curculionidae; genus Pissodes; species Pissodes strobi. The sequence goes on along the minus strand of JAEQML010077501.1, from coordinate 5,605 downwards.
GTTGTCGAGAACATTTGTATGACTTGTGAAAAAGTTGGAAAAAACCAGGGGCTCTGGCTAAAATATGTGATGTGTGCTGGATGAGCTCACAAGGCTTGCATCAAAGGAGAAAGCAATAAAATCTTCATCTGGAACTTCTGACAGTGAACAAAACTTTGGGTAATTATGAATTCCAGCTGCAATAACCTTCCATGATGTGGATAATGCCGCCCCCTCATATATTCTTGACAAATTCTATATGCTTTAAAATCGTTTTGTTCAGTTTTAATTAATGTTTTTTGTGCCGAATATCTTGTCTTTCATTTAATCTTCCTAGTTCCCTTTTAAATCATAAAATATCCCAGATATTTCAGATATTTCTTGGGGGAAGCGAGATTGCCCACTCTCCCCTAGCTACTTTTATTTCCATTAATCCAACATCAAAAATATATCCGATCGTATAACAGTAACCGATCTGTAATATCCACAGCGAAAAGTCTACTTGTAGTAAATAAAGAGATTGAAGTGAATGCCTCAAACCGTACGAAAATTATCTACACCCCCGGAGAAGCACACAGAGATATTTTAGAACGTTTCGAGTACATGCTCTATTTGATTATTCCATAACTATTATATAAAATTTGATATATAATAGACTAAAAAAGTTTAATTTCAGGGATGAGATTTATCTTTGACTCCACACCAGACTGTGAAGTAATACATGGAGCTTTGTATTCGTGCCTAAGAGCTATGTTTGGTCTATCAGTCAGCGGAATACTAGTCTGTATTTTTTCGTGTATGCTCGTCTACCAATTACTAAGGTAAGATAATTTTAGTTACAAATAATGTCAACAATCAAATACACTTTAGATAGTTAAATATACCTATTAGATTTCTGCAAAATGTTGATATGTTTTTCGCACGTCACGTGAAATTTTCCTACGAAGCGAAGCTAAATTGGACTACACGTCAAGTGCTGAAGACGTATCGTTTCCCAATATATTTCATTAGACATTTTTGGCACTTTTTTTCAGTTTAATAAAATATTCTGTAAATCATTACGATCCTTATACATTTTAGTTGCCCAAACTATATTTCTGATCTAATTAAACATAATAATAGTATTGTCCAACTCATATTTTAATCCGGTATAGAGTAGTTGGAAATGCCGTGTAAGATACTATTTCAGTACTGCGGCATCGACTAGTAGCTTAGTACAAATATATCTTTCCTATATTCTTGTTAAACGTCATTATTCAAAAGAAACACTATAAGAACTAGTACTCGTTAAATATCGCCGTATACTCTCAAAAGTCCTCCACCCGACCACATAAAAATTACTGGTAGAATAATTCGAATCGTATCTAATATAATGGATATGAAATATTCAAACTCCTTCATTACCTTATGATTAGTGATTTTTTTAGAAAATAATATGATTTGTGCTTGCAAAATGTTTTGACATCATATGTATCTATATATTCTATTCTTTTACCTTAGCCATGAAAAAAAGAAAATGTACTGGGAACAGCTTGAACTCAGGTGTAGATCATTTTACCAGCAGCAGTCCGTTCCACCATCCAGTACTCCAGGTTCTTTAAGAGGTCCTCCTGTACCATCCACGACGTATTGTAGTTGTTGTGAGGAATGCAGATATTCTTCTGCATCTGCTGGACCACAAGTTTATCCTTGGGATACACAACCTCCACCAGATAGGCAAGTATAGTATTTAAAGCTGATAGTAATATATCTCATGTATCGTGCCTTATAAATGGGGTTTATGCAGATCTTCAGTGTTGTATTATCTGGAACTGCATTCATTTGTTGATCCTGTAAAGACCCTTTACCTATCGGAAAGTTATTTCATTGATAAATAATAAAAGAAATTTAACTCTTATCTCATTTATACATGTATTTGAATTATTATATTCAAAATTGTAGAAAATTGAACGAAACTACTAACAATCCTTTGTGTCCTAGATTTTGGACTCCTGGAAGAGTGGGAAATTTTTACTCGCCTAATCCAGAGGATGCACCTCCAGTGAATACAGACGCCAGTAGAGGAAGACCGGGATGGAGTTGGCGTAGGCTTCCATGGTCCAGGGCTAATGTTGAACAATCAGATACACCCAGGTATGTGAAACCATTTTTATTCTCTACATATTACTCCAACCGAATAGACAATTGAAAATTTAGATTCAAATTCCTAAGCATGGGTGTAATTTGTAATTATTTGAAAGTGTTAATTAGCTTTGTAAATGATAATGACGTTTATCGCTGGCTAACACCTCGACCACAAGTCTAATACCTAATATAATAAATTATAGCTACAGCTCCTCTAAATACGAGACATAAATTTAACAATGAAAGTGCAATACTACAACGTACGTATATTTGTTCTAGCTTTATCTGGTATAAATTTTTTAGAGACAATTCACTTACATATCAAGGAGCTGCCAGTAGTGCAGATAGTCAATACGGTTTTAGTAACCGATCTGGAGACAATGTAATGCAGAGCGACCAAATCTCTGGGTCCACCGGATCATACAGCATGTTAGATAATAGACCACCGATAGGAGGTGTGTATGTTTGGGGTCCTCCACCTCCTTATTCAGATCCCAATTCTCCTGCCAGAAGATTTTTACATCAGTCGCCAGCACGGTAAGTAGGCCAGTCATTGAGGATATTTACCTGGCAATAAATCGGGAAGTTTTGAAACTTTGCAGGTTTGTAGTTTTCAGGCACATATCTAAAATTCATAAAATGCACAATTCGAGACTTGCCGCCGCGCCGCCATCTTGCCAATATCGCCACCAAAAACGGTTTTTGGCAAATTTCTCCAAAAACTGCGTTTTTCGAAGAAATATTTTGAGAACAAGATTAAAGAGGAGGAAATTTGCTATAAAAAATGTTCTTAGCATAATTTCACCAAAGTTAACCGTTTAGGCACAAAAGTTGTCGAAAAGTTTAAAAATTTACACAAGTTTTATGTAGAGGCGATTTTCCGAAAGCAGATGTGTAGTAGGGTTCCCCCCCAAAACTATCCATTTAAGGCTTTATATAATTTTCGTACCTTTTATCCAATCAATTGATTAATCAATTAATTCGTTAATTAACTCATGTTCATGTCTTCACCACCCATGAGGTAAAGTACACGGCGCGTTTTTTAACGTGGTTTCCCCTAGAGGCCTAGTCCACTCGGTAAGTAAAATTACGTTTTTTATCTGCAGAGGCCCGACGGACCTGGTTCGTTAAATATCAATGCTTACACCGACGAATATGTTGTTTCCATTTCGGGACCAACGTCCGCAAGTTAAAGTCATCTTCATTAGATTTGTCCAGTGTCACTTGAGTGACATTTTCGCATGTCTTTCCGTTGCAGACCCTGCAAATCATGCAGCATTTTAATCCTGCTTTTTTTTACCACAATTGGTCTTGCACTTCATGACAAAAATACAAGTAGTGCTTTGGGAGCAGTATCCTTCAAAGTGGTTACTGGAGCGCTACCAGTTTGAGTTTTCTTCCAACCCCATTCCTCAGCTTCTTTTGGACAGCCATACCACTGTTGTACTTAATGGTAGGTTCGTAATGAATGCTGTCGTGCAGCTGACTTCACAAAATACTGACATCGATATATATTAAGATCAATATTCCCTTTGTCTTTGGATCCATAGAGCGCAAGAAGAAATGTCTCACCTGCATTAGATCTGGCAACATGGGTTTAAATAAGACGCGCAAAAGTGTGTCTGAGAAAAAAATCTACATATTTTTGCTGTAAAACTAAAACTTATAAGTGCAAAATCTGTGTTGGATGCGGCATGTGTTATCCCGAATCCTGTGCTAACCGTGACTGGGCAAATAGTGTGACCATCCTGGATAATTCTAGGGTTTTGTGTGACGAATGTTCAGGTGATCACATAACCTCCAATTTCGAGCCTTTGAATACAGAGGGAAAAAACGAGATTCTGCTTCGCATAATCATCAAGCAGCTGCTTGAAAGCAATAAAGATTTAACAAGAACCAACGTCCTTCTTGAGGAAAAACTTTTACATGAAACCAGAAACTCCGAAACTACTGAAACCGGTATACAATGCAATCTGGCAACATCTTGCAATGTTAAAGTCATCGACAATCAGCTGTTTCCTGTCGAGAGCGTCGAAACATGCGAAGTGACAGACGACGTTTTTATTGTCGAAAACCTAAAAACCATAAATCGTGAAGTCGAAAGTAGTTCAAATAAACCAAAATCACTGGAAGTGACTAAACTGTCAAGATGTTGTTGACGTTGACATTTCATTTCCCCAAAAACAAAACAAATAATAGGCAAACCAAGAAAAAAATCGAAAAATGTTAAACAAACTCCCAGTCAGACAGCTCAATGTAAAACGACTTCTAGGTCGGATCTGGGAGAAGAATTGGGTAACCCAACAGGAAGATAATACTTGGCAAGTAGTCTCAAGAAAACGGTCCAAGGGATTGAATAGCAATAAACGTCGGTTCTGGTAAACTTCAGGACCCTCGGAATTTCGCAATTTTATTTTTTTCACTAGAAAGGGGGTGTCCTACAGAGTAGTTTAAGAGAAAGAAATTTGCGGATCCCCCATATTTGAGCCGAAAAAAAGCCCCCAAAGTTCGAATTTTGAGGTTAATGCCGTAGAACAGCGAACTTCCTCTACTACTTTACTGCACTTTTCTTTGCTTTGTTGACGACTTTGTTTGAAAGCTTACCTTAAATAGGACAGCTTAGAACGCAAAAAAAAATTTGTTAATATATCAAAATAGTTTTAAAAATTGATGTCATACTAACAATAATCAACAATCAATCGAAGACGAGTAAAGCGGCAAATTTTAGCCCCTGGAATACGCTGATGCCAAACTTATTCTAGTTGCTTGACCCGTCTTGGGCTCAAGTTTCTTCTTTTAGCGGAAATCGGTTGCAAAAAATATCGTTCTATAGGACGATTCTACACAAGAATACTAGCACAAAAATAAAGTTTCTTTTCTTCGCAAATGTTTGTTTTCCAGAAAATTAGATTTTTCTTTATATGATAATTTAACTAAAACCTGTATTTGGATAATTTTTCCATTATTTTTTAATCAGTTATGTAAGGAATATTTGTTTATTTAGTATAGAGTAACCTCCCCAAAAACAAATTCATAAAAAAAATTCTGCGGAAATGCATCATTTTAATTTTTTCGATTCTAGAATAACTGAAATCAGTTACATGAAAACATGTTTCTGTTTTACATTCCAAATATTTTTCTAAACATAATACCGCAAAAACTTCTTGCGGAAATAAGTCATTTTCATTTTTTGAGTTAGTTTGGGTTAGCTTTGGTTAGTTTGGGTTAGTTTCGTCTCGTTTAAGCCACTACGCACTTGCGCAAGCCTTTCTTCATGCAAGCCTATGCGAAACAATTTCGGTTAGCTTTGGTTAGTTTAGGTTAGCTTTGGTTAGTCTGGCTTAGTTTCTTAAGCCACTACGCACTTGCGTGAAGAAAGGTTTGATGCGAAACAATTTCGGTTAGCTTGGATTAGTTTGGGTTAGCTTTGGTTAGTTTGGGTTAGCTTTGGTTAGTTTGGGTTAGCTTTGGTTAGTTTGGGTTAGTTTCGTCTCGTTTAAGC
>MU196455.1:0-11249 GCA_016904865.1 Pissodes strobi | reverse complement strand
CAGATTCATCGAAAAGGTTGCGCCGTAACAGTGCTAATTTTGATAGCCTTGTACAGGAGGCAGAATGCAAATTTGCGTCATATTTGGGGGTTGCATGGTCCTGGTAAATGATGCTCTTATAATGGACGAAGAACTATGTATTCTCGTGCAAGACCATCCTGCACTCTATGATTTATCCCATATAGATTACGACAATCAGCTGGTAAAGGGCAACATCTGGCAGGATATAAGTGATCAACCGGAAAAAAACTTGTAAGTATTGTCATTCCGCAGGTAGTTATGTAATACCAGACAAGCAAGCACATTTTAATCGGCATTTTGGTGGAACTGATGGTGAAACCACTCCTTCAAAGAGAGACCACCATGTTCAGGAAAAGAATAGCACTAGAGAAGCGGCTCGCTCTAACATTACGGGCAAGGGGTAACTCACAAACTCGACCGCGGAGGGTGGTAGAGAATTACTTTGACATACTGGTCAAAAGAATTAGGATTTTGAACAGAATGCTGCAGGTTGCAAATTTTGCATAACTCAATCTGAAGTACTTCACAAATTTAACTAGATCGTCCTGCAGTCTTCGAAATATAGTGTGGGACTCTCCTTCCTCATCTTTAGCTTTGTATAATGGATGTATCGTACCCAAAACAGTTTCCTCTTCTCTTTGCGCTTTAAAAGAATGTATGCTGAAGAAACTATCACAACATCCTCCTCGGCTTGATTCATTTCACTGGCTGACACCGTGAGATTTTTGATTACGGTATGAGCACGCTATGAACACGATTGTTAAGTGAAATGCAATGCCTCACAAATTTATCTAGATCGTCCTGCAGTGTGGAACTCTCCTTCCTCATCTCTAGCTGTGTATAATGGATATACCTAAAACAGTTTCCTCTCCCGGACCCTCTTTTCATTGCGCTACAAAAAAAATGTATGTACGGAATGAGCACGCTATGAACACGATCGTATAGTGAAAATTCAATGCAAAACGACACGAAAGCGGTTGGAACACGACATGAGCATGATACTAATAATGAAAACTGGCCTTGATTATGTTTGTCCTTAGTTTCGTTGATCATACGTTTGCATTCGTTTCTAGCTTCGACAAAATAATTGCGATTTTCAGCGGTCTGATTTTGCCGCCAGTACTTGTAGGCTTGCTGTTTCCTACCTACAGCTCTTTCGCATCTTCTGTCCTTTTGACGGTAACTTGATGGAATTTGTGATGTATGCTTTCATTCCTGAGGAGATTAGTTGTGTAATCTCTTCGCAGCAGACTGACGGGTCGTTAGTGCCGAAGCAGATGTCAAGCCAAGGAAAATTCAGGTAGAACTCCCTCAGATCGTCTCAGTTTGCAGAATTGTAATGCCAGATTTTGTGAGGCAATGGTGGATCCTTCTGTAGAAATTGTGGCAATTCACAAACCGTTGTAATAAGTTTGTGGTCGGAAGTACCTAATGGCGGACCAACTGTAATTGTGTTCTCGTCAGGATTGGTGGTTAGAAAAAGATCCAGGAGGGCGGCGAATTCGCCCCTCTCTGAGATTCGACTTGGTTTGTCTACAAGTTGAGCAAGCCCGCAGCCGATGGCAAATGCTTCAGCTTCTCTACCTTCGTTGTCAGTCTTGTTGTGATGTTTGAGCCAGTTGGTGATGTAGGCATTGAAGTCTCCCAGAATGATTATTTCTGAATTGGGGTGATCGACCTGTATTGAGTCAAAAGAGGTAGCTAGTGTTGTAAAAAAGCTTTGGTACGCTCTATCGCTCAGAGTGCGATATAGTGACAACATATAACTTTGGTTACTCCCTTGGCGGTGAACCTGAGGCACATGACGTCAAAGTTGTTCGAACTTATGTCTGAATCGGGTATGTAAGTCGTAACCAAGATAGGGGTAGTTTACTGTTGTTGTTGTAGAACAAACTTGTGTTTCTGTAAGGGCTAATACGTGTGGTCTATTTGCTTGTAGATCTTGGTGTACAGAATTTACGTTTGTATTTAGGCCTCTTATGTTGCAGAAATCTATTCTAAATTGGTTCGGTTTCTTTGCTGTGTGTGAAATGCGGAATGAAGGGCTCCCAGGGCCACACAGCGCCCGCAGATCCGAATGGTCAGGGAATTTATTTCCGGAATATTTTGATCCTGGAACCTGGAAAGCACCATTATGTCTATATATTCCTACTGTGAAGGTTCTTCATCTACATTCAGAGGAGGTATTGGGGGTTAGAGTTCCAGCGTTCTGTCCTAAGTATATCATTGTATTCATAATTTCCAATTGTTTCTTTTCCAGTTGCGTAGTTTTAGTACTTCTTCTAAGCTTTGATTGTAGTTGTTGAGATCTCTCTTTCCCTCTCCAGTCGTTGTTCGATTTCGAGCGTCGTGATTATTCATGGTACAAGCCTTCGCCATGCTTCTCTATCCTTTACGGTTCTCATTACTTCTGCTTCCGTATCACGTGACCGAAATATTTAAGTATGCGCCTCTGAATTCTTGGGAGGAGCCTTTCATGATCCGGAATATTCAGTTTTCTGCGTATGGAGATATTTGTTCTATGAGCTGTCCAAGGGATTTTCAGCATGCTGTGATAACATATCATTTCAAACGCTTCTATTATCTCTCGGCATGTTGCGTTTAACGTCCAAGATTCTGACCCATAGGTTGCGATGGAGAATATCAGCGCTTTGAGAAGTCTCATCTTGGTCATTTTCCGGATATTGTGGTCTTTCCAGATTTTAACTAGTCTGCCCAACGCTTCTTTTGCCATTCCAATCCTTCTCCTGATTTCTTGCTCGGAGCCTCCCTTGTTGGTTATTTTTGCGCCAAGATAAATGACAGTGTCATTGGTTTCTATATCGTGGATGAGTCGAAGTGGCATTGGAATTGTCTGAGGCCTGTCCAAAATCAACAGACAGCATTTGGTCCTATTTAGTCGTAGGCATGATTCCAAACTAGTAGCTTCTACACGTTGAAGTATTTCAAACATTTCCTGTTCGTTTTGTGCCAGAACTACCGTGCCATTCGCACACACACATACATTTTGACACTTTTTCCGCCCTCCGAGTTTTCTAGGGCCTTTCTAATAATCCATTCTTCGTATATGTTGAAGAGAATTGGGGAGAGAGTGCAGCCTTGTCTGACGCCTTTTCCGACGCTGACAGCTGTTGAGGGTTTCCCTTTTATTTGTACGTGTGCTCTATTCTTGTCGTACAGGGCTTTTATGACATATATGACTATGAGATGTTTTGGGACCCCCATCTCACTCGGGATGCTCCATAGCCGTCCCCATTGTACGGTATCAAAGGCCTAGTGGTGTAGTCAAGGAAACAAAACATAGCTGGTACGTTGTACTCGTATGCTTTTTCTATAATGTGTCGTAGGTTCATAAGTTGATCTCGCGTTCCACGACCCGGCACAAACCCTGCTTGTCCTGGGGGGATCTGAGGCATGGCTAATCAAGGCGATGGTTCATTCATCTTTAGCTCTCTTTTTATATAGAGGGATGTAGACTGATTCTGTCCATCTTTCGGGCGATTTACCTTTTTCCCATACTTTTGTGCAGATCTTATGTAGTAGATCTGTGCCTTTGTTGCCGCTGCTCTTCAGCATTTCAGCGACGATGTTGTCAGATCCAGGAGATTTGTGACTGTTAAGTTTGCGCAGAGCGGCTTCTATTTCGGATTTTAGTATAGGAGGTTCGCGTTGTTGGATGTTTTCTAAATCCTCGTCGCTCTGCGCATTCTCTACCTCTGAGGCCATCAGATTCTCACAGTATTGCCGCCATCGTTCAATGATTTCAGTTTTTGTTGTTAATCTAACTCCATGTGTGTTTTTGATTGGAAGGTCATGAGCTTTGAATGTTTTTGAACTTTTCTAAAAAGATCTCGAGGCTAATTTGAGGTAGCATGCTTTTCGATGTCTTCGCATATTGATGCTATGCACAGGTTGTTGTCGTTATTTATACTCCTGCTGATCGTTTTGCTAAGATCGCAATATTTTTGTTTATTGTCGCCAACACCAATGCCCTTAATTTTAAGCTCTCTCCTTTTGGTTATAAGATTCCATGTTGGTGAAGTTATCCGTGGTTTTTTTTGGGATGGTCGGCGTTCCTATCTGTATCAGCCAGCGCGGCTGCACAATTAAAGCCTTGTTCCATCTCTGTCCAGAGATCATTAGCCTCTTTCTTGTGTGGTACTTGTCAAAGCTCCTTCGATGTTGTGTTTGAATGTGGGGTTGCCACCCCAGTGCGTTATGATCACTACCACAGTCCAAAACTGGATAGGTTTTTATATCTCTAATCGAGCTTTCTCATCTACTTTTTATTAATAAATAATCGATCTGATTGCGTGCACGTTCATCTGGTGATCTCCATGTGTACAATCTCCTGACATGGTGTTGAAAGTAGGAGTTAGCGATTGATAGCTGATTCTCTGCACAAAATTCGATTAGCATCTCTCCACGTTCATTCTTACTCCCGTTCCATACTGCCCTACGACTGATCTTAGGTGTGAGTCGGCTTTGGTTTCTCCGATTTTGGCATTAAAATCACCTAGAATTATTAAAAGCTCCCTGTTTGGAACTTTTGAGAGTGTCTGGGAGAATGATCCATAGAAGTTGTCAATGTCGTCTTGAGACGATGTAGATGTGGGGGCATACACCTGAATAAGGCTTAGATGTACTGGCTACGACTTTATTTTGACTATTTGACGCTGACTACTTCGTAGCCAAGTACAGTGTCCTTTAAGTGTTTATGTATTATAAAGGCAACCCCGTTGATGGACTGTGAATCATTTCCTGGGGAGAGTATGAGCTTGCTGTTCTACGATACGTAGTGGCCACTATTTTTCCAGTGACTTTCTGATATGCCAACTATGGCTAAGTCTTCCACGGCCTTTTCGACAATCATTATTTTCCCGGGTTTATTAAGACCTTGAACGTTCCACGTGCAGATTCTATGCATTGACGGCTTCTAGTTGTGTCTTTTTCCAGTAGCATATTTTCTATGGGAAACTTGGTCACCTACTATCCAAGAGCCAGTAGCCAATTTCACACTCGTAGTCTTGGTGCTCGAGCGCCGAGTGCTTCTCGGATCGTATGGCTTCAAACGTTTATTCTCGTGCTTTTTCTAGGGATACACACAACCGTTTTAAGCTGATACAGCTACGCTTGTAAATACGAATGATAGCACCGACGATCTCTGTGTGGTCCGCTGTTATCTTCTAATAGCAATGCTGCTGCCCATCGCTAGTTTTGCTTTATTATTTTGTCCCATAAAGCTGGGCTGCCACTTCTGCCAGGTCCGCCGATCCACTGTCTGTCGTTTTCGCCTTTACTGCCATTGTGGTCTTCGCCCGTATCCCTGGGCATGGGTGAAGCGTTATACCTCGCTACACTGGGTCCACAGCAGAACTCAGCCACCGACTCGTCAAAACGAGCCGGGATCACCCCCGCGTAATTGAGGTACCGGGCCGATATATCCTGTTTTGTTCTGTTGTTTTCTTTCTTCCGGTTTCGATTTATTTTCCTTCAGGACTAGTTTTTCTTTCAAAAAAATATCTTCTTTTCTTGTAGATGTTTTGTTTATCTTGAATTATGGTTTCTTTCTTGTATTATTTGTTTCGAAAGTTTTTTTTTTGGATTTCAGCGCGTTCATTATTTGAGGTTAAGCTTTTGTTTACTTGCACATTAGAATCGACGCGATCACAGCACTAGAGAACATTTTCTGATGGGAACTTTATTTGCTGGCTCCTTTCTGCACATGAGGGGTGCCAAAATTCACCACAGTTTATACAAGATGCTGTAAGTACTGCCTTCTTCCTACAACATTTGAACTTTCGAATTTCACCGCCCGCCATCTTGGATCATGTTTTAATATACCTAGGCACTTATTATTCCTTCACTTATTTCGACATATTTCTATTTTCCATTTTTCAAGAATCGCAAAAACAGGATCTTCTTGTCTTATTACTTTTCAACCTTTTCTATGAAATTTGAGAATTTAAAATTTAAAAAAAATCGCAATATTTAGTGTGCCTCCGTATAGCAAACTGTCACCTATTCTTTGGAAAAAAAAATGTTCTGGAGATGGAAGAAGATAAATATATTATTTAAACAGTTTAAGTTTATTGGACCTTAAAGTAAACAAATGTTTTCCAGACTTAAATATAGCGATGGAAAAATAGTAATAAAATCTTACAATTAAAAAAGTAAATAACATCGACCTATTACAAAGATAAAATTGCATATGATTGTTTCTTAGCCGACTGTATATGTCACGTAGCTTCGTTACTGGACTGTATGCTGTGGAAGTACAAAAGGGCCTTTCTTGCGAGATCTAGTCGGATGTTGTATAATGGATGAGTACTTGCCTACAACAAAAATAATGTTAAACTTACTAGACTAAGTCTTACACGGGCACCAAATAATATCATGACACTAGTTGCAACTAATCCAAATTACTAAACAATGGAAATATATACATTTAGGACTATCTAGAAACTGCATCAAAAATAAAAGGAAAAGTACTTCTGATTCATTGCGATTACTTACCAATTCATTTCTATATGTTCCCAAGACGTGTTTTTCATCGAAAAAGTGTTGAGATACTGATAACCCACTGATAGCATAACAAGTATGGTAGATGTCCCTCGGCTTTCCCGGCTTATCTATCATTCCTCCTTGAGGGATTTGACAACAAAGTAGGATGTATTCTTGCAGGGCTCTTTCATCGAATAGGTGTCCTTGTGGTGTAATTCCATCTGAAAGGAAGGTTAAAAGTTTTGCACAAAATAATAAAATACCTAACTTGTTCCCACAAGCTATTTCAGGAAAACCCTAGTTGGTATTGGCTAATGTTATTTACTTTAGATAAAGTTTACCTTTAGCTAACAAAGTATACAAAAGCGGAAATGCACCACCTTGCCAAAAAGAATAACAACTGTCGACTAACTTATTGGTCCTCCCTTGAAATCCACCTTCTAATTTCATCTGTTTTTGGACGAGCCATCGCTAAAAAGAAGACTGCATTCAGTGTTTGTGTAATAGCACATTATAAATATAAAAAAAATCAAATTTGGCATGTTTCTTGATACCTACCAATAGTGTCTGATTATCACACAAATGGCCCTTATTTAAAATGACTAAAGCAGCCAAACCACAAAATGCATAGCCTCCATGCGCTTCCAAACCTGGACAACCTGCAAAACCACCTTCGTATGTTTGACAACTGGAAAATAACAGAATAGTAATTAAAATTCTATTTTTGCAGTAAAAACAAAGTAAAAAATGTTAAAAATAATAGATGAGTAAAAGGTTCCACCCCAAATTAACAGATAGTGATGATGTACTTGTAATTTACGCTATTTTCGTTTTCTTATAAATTTATTCAAGATTTTGTTGATTTGCAGTTGTTGCGAATGCAAGCGATAGTCTTAATGAATTTTATGCTAGTATGTATGGATGCCTAGATGAAAGTATTCCTAAGTATCAGATACGCAAGGATGTCTGTAGGCCTGCTTTTCTTTCATGGTATTCGCTAGACTTGGTGCGCAAAATAAATGAAAAAAATAAATTATATAGGTTGATATTAAGAAGTAAGGCTAGTGTCTCGCAGCATAGCAAGTATCTAAATCTCAGAAAAGCAATAAAATCACAAATTAATCTAGAACACAGAGAGTACAAACGTAAAATTGAGTCAGATATTAATTCTGATCCAACTACATTTTGGCAGTTTCTGCGTTTCAAGTCTGGACGAACTGGGGTGCCGGGAGAAGTGAGGTATCAGAATGCTACTTTTTCGGGACCGGATGGTATTGCAAATGCTTTTTCGCGGTATTTTGAATCTGTGTTTCAAGCAGGGGATGATTGTGAGCTGGACCAAGCATCTCTTAGCTATGGATCTTTTGAATTTTCAACTATTACTGACCTTGATGTCATAAACAATATTAAAAAACTGAAGCCAAAAAAATCAACGGGTAGTGACAACATACCTCCTTACATTTATAAAGGACATTCTGAGTTTCTGGCTAAGCCCCTGGCTCACATCTTTAATCTGGCCGTACAGGAAACTCATCTCCCAGAGGCATTAAAAGTTGCTGTTATAACTCCTATACATAAAAATGAAGATATGACAGATGTATGTAATTATAAATCCATTAGTTTAATCAATGTTTTGGCCAAAATATTTGAAATGATTTTGTTTGCGGAACTGTATAATGCTACCCAACCTAATAAATCTTTACATCAACATGGATTTGTTACCGATAAATCAACAGTCACAAATTTAATCACCCTATCGGAAAATGCTGCTAATGCCATGGAGAATAAGTCCCAGCTGGATGTAATTTATATTGACTGTGAAAAGGCGTTCGATAAGGTAGATCATAGAATCCTGCTTGAGAGACTTGTGGAGCATGGTGCATCAAGGAGAACTTATGAATTTTTTAAATCCTATCTTTCTTCTAATAAGCCCCAATATGTAAAAATTGGAAAAGTTACAACAAATAATATGGAGTTCCACAGGGTAATAATTTGGGTCCTGTATTGTTCACTACTTTCATACAGAATATGCCGAAATGTCTTACAGGCTCTGCAGGTCTTCTTTTTGCAGATGATTTTAAGCTCTTTAAGCAGGTGCAATCTGTTACGACAGTCAACAATTGCAAAAAGATTTGAATGCTGTATGTAAGTGGTTCCATACTAACAGGATGTTCTTAAATATAAACAAATGCTCTGTGATATCGCTTACTAGGAAGAATAATTGTCTTTGCATGACTATGGAATAAATGACATAAAATTGGATCGTAAGACTGAGGTGAAAGACTTAGGTGTAGTATTTCAGAATAATTTTAGATGTAATAATCATTATTCATATGTTGTGAGTAAAGCATATAAATGCCTAGATTTCATCATTAGACACAGCAGAGATTTTAATATTTCAACTATCATCCGCCTATATAGTGTCTGTGTGAGACCACATCTGGAATATGCGTTACAAGTGTGGATGTCAACAACAGCATATCATATAGATTTTATAGAAAGGGTTCAGAAGCGTCTTTTGAGGTACCTCTATGTCAAGAAGTACAATGCATATCCATATATGGTCTCGTATAGATCTATGCTGAAGGATTTTAACTAGAGATGACGATACCCTAAATAATTTCTACCCGGGTACCCGAAGCTATTACCCGGGTACCGCTCGTTACCCGAAAAAGACCCGTTACCCGAGAATGACCCGATACCCGAAAATGATCCGAATGACCCGATAGCCGAAAATTACCTGATACCTGTATATTATCTGTTAGTTTTCTTGTCAGTATCTAAATTAAAAAACTATAAAAAAAGCACTTACATTTCAATGCATAATTGACCAATTAGGTATCTGTTATTGCAAGTATCCTAATTCCTAACCCTAACGCAGTTTGACTAGAGTACAGACAGTGCAATGGGTAAGTAAGAAGTATCCCAATTCACAATTAAACATAAAATAATGTACAAACAAATAACGTCGTTTAATATATTGTTAACATTAAATAATAATCAAAATATAACAAAATGGTCGTCTTACGCTAGACTAATGTAACTAAACTAACAATCATAAAACTTAACATATTGCCGAACCCAAAAGTGCCATATTCTAATAACAGAAACCGAAAAGGCTAATAAAATACTAGGAATAAGAAAGATCTACAACTTATTACTGCACAAAATACTTGTTTCTGTTTGCATTTACAAATAACAAGGTATTGTTTGTGGATGGTTTCATTCTGTTTGGAGATTTTGTTATGTGTCGCCCAGCAGCTGAATATAGGGTAGGTAAAATGTTCGGGGTCACAGTTATCCTTTCGGATAATGAGTATTATTTCGGGTAACGGTTAATACTCGGGTAATGGGTTTTATTTCGGGTAGCGGGCAATATTCGGGTATCGGGTATTAAGCAATCATAACCGAGCTTTATAATTATTTCGGGTTTAACATGGGTAGTTTGGAGGAAAGAAGGAACACACAGGCCACTTTGTTTTATTATTAACAATATTAAGTACAAAGACTGTGACCTGATGTGCTTTATAAGGCTGAATGTCCCAAAGGTCAATCTTAGAATTTTAAATTTGTAGTATTAATGCTAAATTCAGATTTAGAAAAACAGTTTTTTTACTATTTACTGGTGGCAACATTGCCCGGGTGGTAGGACTGAAATGTCAATCTTTGATTTTGGCGGGAAACTGACTTGATAGAAGCGAAAAGACTACGACTTCGAATTAAGGCTCCAAATTAGATTAGGCCTTATTTTTAGTCTTTATGGAAATTATGTTCTCTCATAAGTGAAATAAATGTGTTATTCGTTGATTCGTGTCTGCTTTGGTTTATCTCACTACAGTTCAGGTGTGGGGTATAAATCGGTGAATAAAGCCAGCAGAAGAAGAATGGACGGCAGAGGGCAGAGCGTCATTACGACACGATGGCGCGACGTGGTCTCCCAATCCCAAAATTCCCAATGTAGACCCTCGACGACGAAGTAATTTGGATGTGGAAGATGCGCAAGGTGATGTGAATACTGGTATTACAATTGATGACCTTGTCCACGCAACTGTTCGAGGTATTTTGTTGCATGATGAGCAGAGGGACGCTAGAACGAGGACCCAACTGGTACGAAACCGTCAAGCCGCCGAGCAGCAGGAGTCAGCAACGCACTTCTCTAATAAGGAAATCGCCGCCCTTCTACCCGAGTTTGCAGGCATTACAGGTGAGAACTTAGAATCATGGATCCAAAAATTAGATGCGGTTCAAGCAGTTTATGGTGTCCCAGATAATATTATGCAGCTATTTAAATTGGAAAGCTTACGGGAGCTGCAAAAGACTGGTATCATTCAAAAACGAGCCACATTATTATGGAATGGTACGCTCTTAAAGCTGAATTCAGAAGAATGTTTTCATCAAGACCGGACCGAGTGACGCTGATGAAAAACTTTGAGGGTAGACGATGGAAAAGGAATGAATCATTCGCTGTATATTTCCATGACAAAGTGAAGTTAGGCAATATGGTGGGATTGAGTGATGAAGACTTGATTGATTATATTATAGATGGGTTTGAAAATACCAATTTACAAAGTCAAGCTAGAATGAAGTGTTTTGGAAGTCTTGATGAAATGTTGAAGGTAATGAGCAACATTTCAAGAAGTGATCGAGGCCAGAAGGATGGATTTCCCATCTCTCCAATGAATATAAAGTCAAGGATAAAAACTGAACCGAATAATGAGTATTAC
>JAEQML010077498.1:0-12863 GCA_016904865.1 Pissodes strobi | reverse complement strand
CTTTTGAGTAAACTGATTAAAAAATATTTGTGTATATATGTTTTTTTATATTTTAAAAATATGGGATTGAACCCGTATAAAGTAAGTATTTACTTTAAAAATATATTTTACTTTTCTAGCTACATTTTGCTACTCTATGTTATTACGATTTTTTCTTAGTCATAATAGTTGTAATTAAATTTAGCCCGAAACCTGAAGTGTACCAATTTTTACTATTTTTTTAAATCATCCTATAATATACGAATATTGATAACTTGTTGAAGTTTAAACGAAGCAATTTCTGTTCATTGCTATATTTTTAAAAAATAGTAAAAATGTGTAGTTTAAAACAACGTACCTGTACCTTTTCGTTATAAATGTATTAAACCTAAATTAAATTTTTAAGTTAGCATGCCCATAATATGTACTGTGTATTGATAACCTTACTTGCTGAACCATACTTTTTAAAGTGTATCTGCTATTAGGCGGAGAATTTAACATTATAACATAAGCATCCTTATATAAGTTATTGTTTTGTTTTGAGTAAACCGATTAAAAATATTTGTGTATATATATACTTCTTATTTTACAGCTGATCCTCAATCTTATTTGCCTCAAATAACAACGTGTTTGTTTAAATAAATTTATTATTTGTTTGCAAATATTGTTTAGGATCTGTTCATAACTTTCCCATACCCCTTTATTTATTTTGGTAAAATTAAGACATTTTAAAAAGTGGCGGGAATCTGTTACAAGTTGCACGTAGCGCCCTCTATTAGGAAAAGCCTTTAAAATGCGCACAAGTCGATAAAGAGAGAAGATCGCATTCTATCCCCCAGGGTTTGTTGTGCTTCCAGCCCAATAGATGGGGCTGACAAACGCGCAGAAGTCATTAAAGAGGGAACATCGCATTCTATCCCCCTATATATATTTTTTTCTATGGTCAGTATTTTTCAGTTGAGAAAAGCAGACGTACTGTGGTATTTGTGTGTATATACTTTACTTTGATGTTTCCAACATTGGTTTTATCGAGAACAAGACCAATATAACAATATATGAATATCCTAAAGCAAATTACTATAAGATTAACTTTTATTTAAGTAAGGCAGATTGGTCATTTATTGATGAGTGATTTTATGATGTGGATGATATCAACCAAATTGTAGAGAAATTTTATGATGTTTTGTTTGTAGCGATTGAAATGTACGTCCCAAAGAGGGTAATGACTGAAAATAAATTTCCAAAATGGTATTCTCCGCATGTCAAGAGGTTACTTGCACAAAAAATAGACTTTACCGTAAGTTTAAAGTTTCAGGCCTAGAAAGTGATTACAGTCTATAATCGAATGGTCGTGGAGAAAGTAAAGTGCAAATAGAATTATTGTGTTATGCCATATACATTTCTAATGTTGAGCATATGATTTCGGATAATATCAAGCATTTTTGGTCGTATATAAACTCTCTTAAGAAAGAGAATGGGATCTCTAAAGAAATGCACTTTAAACGCGTGATATTGCAAACGCTTTCGCCGAACATTTCGAAGATAGCTACTCGGACCATTCTAATATTGAAATCAATGAGGCTGCTCTAGCAAATATCGAAAGCGGTTGTCAGTTGCTATACCACCGCTTTACAGCCGAAGAGATTATTAATAAGTTTGTCTGTTGGGACTGCAACAAGAGTGCCGGCCTAAATGGAATTCCGCATCTTTTTCTAAAATCTTGTTTGGAGACTTCCACTGTCTGGATTATTTCAAAGGGTTTTTGATGGTGGCAACTTTCCCTTACAGTGGAAGGAATCCACGCTGTTTCCTGTATACAAGTCCGGTGACAAAGAAGATATCAAAAACTATAGGGGAATATTGAAACTTTAAATTCATCCCAAGGTCATGGAATCAATTTTAACAGATCAAATTTTTCATACATACAGGCATTACATCAGGGAGGAACAGCATGGTTTCTTTAAGGGTCGTTCAACCAGCACAAACCTAGCCATTTACCAGGATTTTCTGGTTTCAAATCTGGAGAGAAGATATCAGACCGATGTTATTTATACCGACCTATCAAAAGCGTTCGACAGTGTATGCCACAAATTGTTGATGAGAAAACTATCACGAATAGGAATGGGAGAGGTTTATCTTGCCTGGATCGAGAGCTATCTTCAGGGACGTCACCAACGGGTTTTCATTGGAGGGGTCTCATCAAGGGTAGTTAATGTTCAATCAGGGGTACCCCAGGGCTCACACATAGGACCTGTACTTTTCTCCTTATTTGTTAATGATGTCTCTTCCTGCTTTCGAGTTACAAAGTGCCTACTGTACGCAGACGACCTTAATTTTTTTACCATCGTTGATGAGAGTATTGACATTCACAGTGATCTTTGTAGACTCGTTGACTGGTCTGACAAGAATTGGTTGAGGCTGAACGTGGACAAATGCAAAAAGATGAGTTTATATAGATGTCATAGTCCTTTGGTCATGGGATATAAAATAAATGAGACGGTGCTTGGATCAGTTCAGTCGTTTAACGATCTAGGAGTAATATTTGACCAAAAGCTTACCTTAACCTCCATTTGGATCAAATAATATCAAAATGTTTTAGACTTCTGGGGTTTATAACGGGAAACACTAAACTCATGGATGACAATAAAGCCATTACATCTCTTTATAATTGTCTGATAAGAAGTACCTTAGAATACTACTGTGTCATCTGGTCTCCATACTATCAATGTCACATATCAAGATTGGAGATAGTCCAAAATAAATTTTTAAAATATCTTTTGGTATAAGCATCATCTTCCATCCGACAACCTGAGTTATGAGGTCAGATCCATGCTCTGTGGATATAAAACTCTGGAGGTAAGACGCAATAACTACTTTCTGTATTTTCTTTATAAACTCCTCGATGGTGGAATGGATTGTCCTCAACTGCTGGGGCAACTTAGCTTCAGACCAAGAGGTCTTCTCTTCGACATCACCAACTTTTCTCTGATTAAGAACAAATTATGGAGAACAGGCATTTGTTGATCGCATGACACGCATATATAATGCAAATTTTGGCCATATCGACATTTTTTCAATTAGTATTAACAGTTTAAAAAACTCCGTAAATTAAGAAATGCACAATTATTATTGTGAATTGTAAAAGTTGTTTCTTTTGTATGTCTCCGTTTTTGTTTAATTATTACTATGTGTATATTTTTAATGTTAAGTGTGATATAAACCAAATTTTTCCTTCCCTTTTGAATGTTACTTTCATTTAATGAAATACTTATATACCTTGTTTGTCTAAAATTATTTGAATTAAGTTAAGACCATTGTTGTACCATTTGGGGATCTTTCCCTGTAGTGTATGTATCGAACAAATAAAAAAATAATGGATATCCAAAAGCTCGCTCTTTTTTTATTGGAAGATGATGAAGACGAGGATATAATTGTTAAATTATTGTATAAAAAATGAGCCAGTACATCCAGAATATATAGAGCGATCCTTATCTTGGTGGTCGTATAACTGAGGATATTTGCTGACTTCGGAAATCAGCATTTCATCATCCTCCACTGAAAAATTTTTACTACTCATGCTTCAACTAATACTTTTTAATACGCAATTGAATAAAAATACTCAAATTTACGTACGAGCAGTTCAGCCGTCACGTCTAGACTGGTCTCGAAGCAGTCGGCTCGCAGTTCACTGCTGAGCCGTTCAGCCGCGGCGTTTCGGACGCTCTAGCGAAAACACATATTTTATTTTCCTAAAGATCGATGCTTGACTGCCAGACGTCGCGCCCAGACGTTACTGCCAGCAGTTCTACCAAAACCATACCTTAAAGCCTCTCATGGGTACACAATTAATAGAAGCAGGCCATGGAAAGAAAACAAATGAAAATATAAATAATTCTTCCTCAAACTGTCAATAGTTGTCAATAGTTTCGTTCTATTTTGAGCCATTTTTGTGTTTACAAAATGCGTTTCACGAATGATGAAGTTGTTGATATGCTTGCGGTTTATTTTGAATGTCTTCAAAATGCCGCAGTAGCTAAAAGAGTTTACGCGGCCCGTTATCCAAATCGACGTCCTTGCGATGTGAGAGTATTTCCCGTTGCGTTTCAACGGCAAAAAATTGGAAGGAAATATCAACTACGTACTGGGGTATATTGAAGGAAATCCTCATGTTAGCACAACAGCGTTATCGCTTGAGTTGAATATAGCACGAACAACGGTTCAAAATATCTTGAAGGACCATAGGTAAGTTCTAATGGCTATCCTATCACAATATAGGTATTTGTTGAAACTTTTTTTTAATTACTTTTAGAATACATCCATATCATGTTGTTCTACATCATGTTTTGAATGAAGAAGATTTTGATCGCAGGTTGGACTATTGCCATTGGATGTTAGGTATGATCCGCGAAAATAGAGAATTTTTATTTCAAATTCTTTGGACCGATGAACCCACTTTTAATAGTGATGGGAGAGTCAATCTGCACAATATGCACTATTGGTCTGCAGAAAATCCGCATTGGATGCGTGAAGTCCAGCACCAAGGACGTTGGAGTTTAAATGTGTGGTGTGGCGTACTGGAAGGCAAAATTATTGGGCCGTATTTTTTCTAGCAACCCCTAAATGGCAATGTCTTTCTTGAATTTTTGGCCAATCAATTACCGTTGTTGTTGGAAGATGTGCCTCTGGAAACGAGGCAAAACTTGTTTTTACAGTTGGATGGTTGTCCAGCACATTTTGCTATTAATGTGCGAGAGCATATCGATGCAGTATTTCAACAGCGGTGGATTGGAAGAGGAAGTCTGTTTCCATGACCTCCGCGATCACCAGACTTAACTTGTCTGGATTTTGATTTATGGGGGCGGTTAAAGGACGTCGTGTTCCAGACTCAACCGATGACCAGAGAAGATTTGAAACACCGGATTCGTACTGCAATACGAACCATACCGAGAGCCGAAATTGAAACTGCAGTTTTGTCTACCCATGAGAGGCTTCAGCAATGCATAGAGCGTGATGGTCAGCATTTCGAGCATTCGCGGGGGCACTAAAAACCTTCCTTTTTTAAATCGGTTTTTTCAGGGCCACAACTTTTATAAAAGAGAAAATTCGAGATAAATATAGTAAAAAAAAATAAAAAATTAAGAGATTTTCGTAAGTAATACATTTTTTTGCCTATATTTAGGAACAAGATATCGAGATGCGGTTTTCGCGAGCTTGTTTAGCCATTATTTAGCTACTTTTTTATGGGAAAAAAATCATATCAATGCATTTAATTTTTTTTTGAGAAAATTTACCATTTCTGTCGGAATGTCGAAAATAGCCCTCTAGCGGCGACATGTGAAACTAACGAAACTTTAAATAATACAACATTTGTACCCCCCGAATAGCTCCTTTGAACTAACGCAAGTTTGTTAAAATCGGCTTAGCCGTTTCGCAGGTACAGGGTGTTATTTAAAAAAAAACTTTGAATACCCCCCACCACTTTATTTTTAGAGATACAGCAAAAAGCATTAAACAAAAAAGTTTTACATTATCCTCAACTTCAAATATGTGGAATTTTTTTATTAGGGTAATATAGCGGAATTCACAGAAACATCACTTTTTTAGATTCAAGATTGCAGTTACGCCCCCTAGTGGTCATTTTAGAAAGATAAAAGATAAACTTTTTTCTTCCATCGAGACACCTATCCATGTAACTGGAGTGTTTCAATTTACAAATTATTGAAACCATTTGTTTCTTCTATTTCTCACGTGAGCGTTATATTTCCAAAGCTACCCTACATCTAGTTGCAATCTAAAACAATATCTTCTTTTTTATTTACCTTATCATTATAGTGCTCGTGCTATAACTGAACGATTTTTCTTTGTTGTGTAAAAGACGAGAGTTTATTTCTTTCTAAATGCGAACAATCATTAAAATATTGGTTTGTTTGGTGATGGAAGTTCTTTTGGAATGTATTTTTTTTTCTTGGGAAGTGTTTCACAAATTGTAGCTTTCCTATCTGATAATTTATCTGCTAATTGGAGACTTGTATAAAAATTATCGACAGTTTTTCCATACCCAGATACAAAAGTGCAACCAAATTGAATACAAATCGTTTTCTATGATTAACCTCTTGCAATATTTGTGGGCTATACTATGAGCAAATAAAATAGTATAGATTTTGTGATATTAAGAAGCCAGATCATATAGAAAAATATTGAGATGTGGTATTTTTAGAGGATATCTATATTGAAGATACTATAAAGTCATCTGTAGAAGTTACGTCAGTATTGACGACCGAGCCAAAGAGAGTGACATAAGCAATGCCAGTAGCGATTAACCAGTGCGCGAACTAACCTCAAATACACACATGTTTGTTTATTTTGTTGATTTGAAAACCAAATTACTTTTTAAATATTAAGACTTTTTATCATATTATGGAATGGAATTGTTGTTTGGGAGACCTTTAAGCTGTGCGATTGTTAGTGTACTGATTAAATAAGAATTAACTGTGAAAATTATATAAATCAACTCTAACCTAAAAATGGCTGATTTATGTGGTGTATGTAAATTAGTTATCACAGCTACAGAGCAGGTTCCTTGCGACAGTTGCTCTAGATTGTTTCATAAAAATGTATGCTCAAGACTCAATGCATCAGAGATTAAGGTAATGGAACTTAAGAGTGCTCGGCAGTTAAGATTTTTTTGCCCAGACTGTCAAAATGGGCTGAAAGTTGTACCACCACTCATAAAGGCTGTTGAAGAACTACGACAGGAGGTTGATAATCTTCAAAAGACCCCTGTGATGCAGTTTCCACCCAACAACCCCGTTTCCTCCAACATTCCAGTATCAAACTACAATGATGCTGATATTTTTGTGGAGGTACAGGAGCGCCAAGCTCGTGCCAATAACTTGATGTTGTTTAATGTTCCAGAAGGAAACGATTCCGACCCGGACTCTGTTCAAGTCAAAAGAATTATTTCCATTTTGTCAGATACAGACTCTCCTCGTGTAATTCAAACCCTGAGAATGGGTAAGCCAAACAAAAACAATTTCAGGGCTCTAAGATTGACCTTAGAATTACCAGCGGAAGTTCAAAAGTTAAGTAAATGTGGTCACAAACTCAACGATGAAAAAGTGTTCGTAAACTTTGACCTAACCGCTAAGGAGAGAGAAAGGTATAAAATATTACAAACTAAATTTCGTACACGTAAAGGTAATGGAGAGAATGTTGTTATGAGATATCAAAATCGTATTCCAAGCATTGTATTGGGAAAAGCACAAAGTAGGGCCTTCTCTATGCAAAAACAAATCAAAGCACAGGAAGCAGTATCTTGATGCCTTTTACCAAAATGTTCGAGGTTTAAATACTAAACTAAAAACTCTAGAAACCAATATTGCCGCCAATTGTTATTCTTTAATTATTCTGACAGAAACCTGACTAATCTGTGATGTGAATGACAGTGAGATGGGTTTATTTGACTACAACATTTACCGATGTGACAGGAACCAAAACTCAAGTAGTGCCCTTAGAGGAGGTGGTGTCCTTATAGCTGTATCAAAACAATTAAAAAGCTCCATGTTGCACTCTCCCAATGGTGTTGAGCAACTATTTATTTTGATTGGTTCTGGCTCCGATTCATTCATTGTGGCTGCTGCTTATTTGCCACCTCGTTCCCTGACAAACAAATATCAGAGTTTTTGTTCAACAGTAGATTTGATTATGCAGGTGCACAGAGTGCCCATATGGATTTGTGGGGATTTTAATATGCCTTACTGTACTTGGTCTGCTGAAGAGTATTGCTCGGTTCCAGTGGTCGCTGTTGATGATGGACCCAATCAGCTTAGAGAGGTTGTCACATTGATATCTGACTCATGTGCATTTCACAATTTATACCAGGTGAACAACATCTCTAATCATAATGGCATTAATATCCCTGTGATGAAGCATTAGTTCCAGCAGATGACTATCATCCACCACTGACTTTTCAGATTCAGGGTGGTGCTAATGATCATACCAACTCTAGTGGTCCTCACGGTGACAACTTCTATTATGATTTCAAATCAGCTGATTTAACCCTGTTGAATGATTGTTTGAGTCAAGTAAACTGGGATGAGATATTACTATCTCACTCAGCAAATGATATGGTAAATATTTTTTATGATATATTGTATTTCTTTATTCAGGCACTCGTGCCACAAAAAAAAGTGTCCACACATAAATTTCCTTCCTGATTTTCGCCAGAGTTAAGGCAGCTGATAATACAAAAAAAGGTTCGCAAATTGTTTAAAAATTCAGGAGACAGAATCAATTATTTAAACTACAGTAGGCTTAGATCTCAATGCAAAAACTTAACTAGAACCTGTTATCTACAATATGTAGAGAAATCTGAATCTAGTTTAACTGAAAATCGAAATATTAAACAGTTTTGGAATTTCGTTAGTAAAAGAAGTGGAACCGTTTGGTATGTTTTTTAAAGATAATCACTGTCACCTAGGACCTGACCTGCCTGATCTTTTCGCCGAATATTTCCAGTCGGTTTATACTAGGAAAAATGTAAATCAACAAAATATTTCCTCATTTAATCACATTTGTTTATCTGACTATACAATTCCCAAATCCACTATTTTTGAGGAAATTACTAAGATCGACATCAATAGGGGCGCTGGGCCTGATGGTATTCCACCCTTGGTAGTAAAAGCTTGCAGTTTTGTTCTTTCTCGTCCACTTTTCATTATTTTTAATAAATCACTTTCTTCAGGTATATTTTCGGACCTAAGGATATTAAGTTACCTTAGACCCATTTTTAAAACTGGAAATAAAGCAGATATCTGCAACTACAGACCCATATGTAGCCTTAGTTGCATTCCCAAACTTTTTGAAAAAATAGTTGCTGATTATTTAAGATCTACATTGGGTTCAACCATCATAGACGAACAGTTTGGTTTTCTTAGCAAAAGATCGTCTGAATTGAATTTGATTACCTTTGCTGAATACCTGTCGGGCATCTTGGACGGGGGTGGTGAGATTCACGCGATCTATACTGACTTTTCCAAGGCGTTCGACAGGGTTAGTCATGACTGTCATGAGGTTTTAATTGGAAGATTGAGAGTGGCTGGTCTTCAGGGGACCTTGTTGGAGTGGCTGGCAAGCTACCTCACAGACAGATGCAAGGCTGTCAAATTAAATAATTTAATCTTTAAAAATTTTCCTAATCCCTCTAGAGTTCCTTAGGGTTCCCATCTGGGACCCCTATTGTTTATATTATTTGTGAACGATATCGTGCAATGTTTAAAATTTTCCAAATTTTTATGTTTCGCTGGTGACTCCTCATTGTCATTTGTCAACCATATTGATACCATAGTTTCCAGAGCACTAAGTATGCTAGGCTTTATCAAAAGAACTACATCGGACTTCACAGGTATATCTGCCATTAGATTGTTGTATTGCAGCCTTGTAAGGTCTTTGTTAGAATACTGTTCAACAGTATGGAACCCTCATTATGCATGCCATATTCATAGGATCGAGCAAGTACAGAGAAAATTTCTCAGGTATATGGCTTATAAATCAAATATTCCTTCCCGAGATGATTATAGCTATGATTTTAAAATACTTCAAGAGGGATTTGCGCTTCCAACTTTGAAGGTTAGAAGGGAGCAGGCAGATCTTAAACTATTCTTTAAGCTTATCAATTATATGGTCGACTGTCCCATTCTACTTTCATCAGTGGTTCTCTCCTTTCCATCTCGAAATACTAGATCATCAAACATATTTGAGCAGCCCTTTAGGCGAACTAATATCGGTTCTAACTCATTCATGCCGCGTGTGGCAAAAATGGCTAATTCTTATTCCGACAACATTGATTTCTTTAATGCCAGCTTTAATAGCTTTATGAGTTATTTAAATCAAATTTAAGGTGATTTGACAATTGTTATTAATAGGAATTTTGTTTTTCTTTAATTATGATTGTTAGGGGAATTATGCCCATGATGGCCCCTTCCTATGATGGTCCACCCGTCGTATTTTTATATTTCCCGCAATTTTCGCCTAACCGGAAATTTTACCCTGTCAATTAACCTCGTTCTAAGCTATCTACGCAGTAGGAGCATCTAAAGATCCTTTACACAAATAGTGCACTATGTAAAAATCGACCTCTCCTATTGGTCGATCCATCTCGTATTACGATATATCTGCGTGATGCAATCGATTTCTGTCAAGAGCTCTAGTGGTGTAGAGGTTTAGATCGTTGGGTCTCACCTGGAAAACGCGGGTTCGAACCTCGTTGCTTTTTTTTATTTTTTTTAAAGATTATGTTTCAAACAGCATTTTTTCTTGATTTTGGGTATGTCTTGGATTAGATTCGGTTAGCACCTGGTTAGTTTTCTTTTCTTGAGCCCCCGTAGCGAGCGAAGCGAGCGGAGGGCCATACGGATCGACCAATGGGAAAGGCCGATTTTTATATAGTGCACTATTTGTGTAAAGGATCTTATAATGCGCAGTATGACGTTAGTGTCGGCCATTATAAGGTGTCGGTGTGTGAAAATAAAGAAAGGTAGGTCCTGATGTAATAAATTCGTTGTAAATATTAGTGAATATTTATCTTAATATAGGCAGTTAAGACTTTGATCATATATCAAAATGTTCGCGTGTATATCGTGTTATTGTTATTCAATCGAGATTTAGGTTAGAGTAAACAAAACATAAATATAAAATACTTAAACAATCGGTATGCACTTTTGCCTATGATGGCCCCTTGAATTCTTTCCTTTGATGGACTAGGGGGCCATCATAGGAATATCATATTACAATGCAATTTATATGTAAGATAGTAGCTAATAAATATTTTTGTATTGCTTTAAGATATGGCCACAAAAAGACAGCAATGGGACGAAGTCAACATGGAACAAGCCATCAGAAATGTAAAGGCGAAAAAAATGGGGTATAAACTGGCCGCTAAAACGTTTAATGTCCCCAAAACCACGTTAAAAAGAAGAGTGGCCCTGAATCCAACTAACTGTTCTTAAACAAGGGCTTGGAGGAAAACAAGCCACTTTTTCCAAAGATATTGAAAACGAAATTGTTGCTCACATCATCGACATGGAATCGCGTTTTTTTGGTCTAACCAGCACGTAAATTGGTCTACGAAGTAGCTGAAAGAAACAGCATTAAGCATAATTTTAACAAAGAAAGCAAAATGGCTGAGTGGAAATGGGTCAAATGTTTTTTAAGACGCAACCACCGCATATCTTTAAGAAATCCTGAAAATACTTCGTTAGCTAGGGCCCAGGCTTTTAACAAACCCAACATTCTGGCATATTTTAACTCATTAGCGTCTATTTTGGACAAACACGAATTTCCTCCTGAGAACATTTATAATATGGACGAATCTGGTTTGACAACTGTTCAAAATAAGTCGCAAAAAATATATGCTTGCAAAGGTCGCAAACAAGTTGGCGCTCTTAGTAGCGCAGAACGCGGTCAGCATGTTATTGTCGTATGTTCAATGAACGCAATTAGTTTTTACGTACCTCCTGTTTTAATATTTCCCCGTCAAAGAATGAGGGATGAGCTAATGAATGGTGCTCCACCGGGATGCATTTCGTTTGTACAGGAGAAGGGCTGGATGACCAGCGAACTTTTTTGCAAATGGCTAAAACATTTTGGCAGATATACGAAAGCGTCTCTGGAAAATAAAGTTCTCTTATTATTAGACGGTTATAGCAGCCATAAAAGCCTTGAAGCCTTGCAGTATGCAAAACAAAACGGAATTGTAATATTTTTTTTTCCTGCTCACTGTTTGCATCATGTCCAGCCCCTAGACGTGGGATTTTTTCGACCTTTGCAAACTTATTACGGTCAAGAAATTCAACTCTGGTTGCGGCAGAATCCTGGCAAAACTGTAACCCAGTTCCAAATAGCAAGTTTATTTAGTCGTGCCTACCTAAAAAGTGCCATACCCACAAATGCTATTAATTCTTTTAGGAAAACAGGAATACATCCATTTAACCCAGACGTATTTGAAGATTGGCAGTTTTCGCCATCTTTAACAACTGATAAACCTCAACTATCTCAAGAGGATATGCCAGGACCTTCTTGATGAAGACACCCCAACTAATCAGGAAGGAAATATGGTTCAATTGGAAAGTTCTGTGGATTTGCCAAGATCTTCAACTACACAAGCTATTACTGAATCACCAGTTCTCAACGTATCATCCGAATCAGCTCTTAATATATCGGTAAAAGATATTTGTCCTCCGCCCAAAGCCGCTGAAATTCAGTCAATGCAACGGAAAGGTTGAAAAAGGGAAAAACAGGAATGTTGAATTCTACACCGGAAGTTAATGAGCTTAAAGAAATAGCTATTCAAAAGACAGCCAAATTACGAAAAACACGTGCAAGAGCAGCAAAGCGACAAGTTTTAGTAGATAATAAAGATGTTGCAAAAGACAGTGATGAAGAGGATCAAGAGATTCTTGACAAATATCTGGAGCAAGACAATTCGGACGACGCAGCATGTCTTTATTGCAATGAACTTTATTCACAATCAAAATGTAGGGAAAAGTGGATTCAGTGTCAGGCCTGTAAGTCTTGGTGCCATATTGATTGTGCGGGAGTTAGCCCTAGGTGCAAGATGTTTGTCTGTGAAATCTGTCAATAGTACCAAGTAGGTTTGTTACTTTCCTGTTTGTATTAATGCTGTGGTTTTTATATTTATTTTTTTAAGGTTAATGTTCAACTTATTTTATTTTAAACTTTATTTTGGGGTTTGTTGTATTAATGAATGTTATTTTTTAATGTTTTTTGCTTGGTTTTTTGGTATAAAAGTTTTTTAAATAAATATTAGGAAGAAATTTTATTCTTACCCTGGAATTGATTGCCTTTTGCTCCACAAATGATTGAAA
>JAEQML010077497.1:0-12864 GCA_016904865.1 Pissodes strobi | reverse complement strand
TTTTCGACAAAAATTAGTATAAAAAAGGTTTAACTTTTTTACGAAATGCCGGAAAGCGCATAGAGCAACCTATTTGACGTTTACAATAAAACTAGCAACTTTTCATAATTGCGCTATTGATTTTCGAAATCTGCACAAAATTTCCTATGTATTCGGAAATTCGTAGACGTTTTTGGGAAAAATTAGTATATTTCCAGTTAAGATGAAAATAATTTTCAATTTTTGTCAAAGTGTCTGAAAATGAATAGGGCACTGTATCGGAAGATTATGGAAAAACTCGAAAATTGACAAAAACCTCGTATATATGTTCGAAATCTACATAAATTTTTGTTTATTTTCAAATATTTTTAGAGCTTTTCAACAAAAATTAGTATTTTTCCAATTAATGTGAAAAAATGGTTTAATTTTTTTTTATGAAATACCGGAAAGTGCATAGAGCAACCTATTTGACGTTTGCGATAAAACTAACAACTTCTCATAATTGCGCTGTTGATTTTCAATATTTGCATAAAATTTCCTATATATTCGAAAATTTGTAGAGGTTTTTGAGGAAAATTAGTATATTTTCAATTAAGGTGAAAATAAGATTCAATTTTTGTCAAGGTGTCCGAATGTAAATAAGGCACTGTATTTGAAGAATATGAAAAAACTCGAAAATTGCCAAAAGCCTCGTGTAAATTATCGAAAACTACATCAATTTTTCTTTCTTTTCCATTGCTTTTAGAACTTTTCGACAAAAAATAAAAGTTTTCCTGTTCGAGCGAAAAAATTTTATTTTTTTTTACGAAATACCGGAAGGTGCATGGAGCAGCCTATTTGACGCTTACGACAAAACTTCTCATAATTGCACTATTGATTTTCGAAATCTGCACAAAATTTCCTGTATATTGGGAAATTTGAATTAAAATCTTATGTAGCTATGGTGGTATACCAACCGTACAGATCCACAAAAATTTGTGCAGCAAAACTTTTAAAATTTTTCATCATCAATACGATGTTCACTTAAAACTTACAAAAATTAAAGACATTACATTTTTAATAAGATCCTGATGACTAACCCCGGTTCCTTCCGAAACAATATCAACATCTCGCAAAAATCTTATAGTAGTGTTGTCATCGTTTGAACTGCCCAGATCCTTTGCCGCGGTGCATCAACTACTATTCCAAGTTTTTCATACAGTTTCCTTTAGATTCGTTTTTGTAGTATTTTTCAAAAGTTCTTTTTCTTCTCTGATGCGAACACTACATTTCTTAAATGGCAATTTATAGCCAATAAGTAAATTGCCTACCGTAAAGCGAATTTGAGCGTGCAAATTCGATAGATCATATTGGTAAGCATTTCCGTCCACTGATTTCTACGGTTTAGCTTTAGTGTACACACGAAAATTTTGCTTTTGTCGTGTGGTCATAAGCAAACACGTTCTTAAAAAAACCGTTAACTAAAATCGAAGTTATATGGTTTCATATATTTAAGCAAACATGTCGCGTAGTTCATCTATTAAACAAAAAACCGGAGCAGTTCGCCACTGTTCTTCCACTCGCTTGGACGCGTTACTATGGTTACGCTTATGATTAGCCTTAAGAAATGGACGTTAGCTTATTGCTCTTAGTATTTAGCCATCTTTTTCAAAATAGTAAGTGGAATGCAAATGTACAGGGTGGTTCGAATTAGAGTCTATTTATGACGGTCTAGTGTACAACATATTAAAGAAAATGTTTTTATAAGGACTTGGGCCACTTTAGCGTCTATCATAGTCAAAGACAACTTATGAGAAATTTAAAGTTGTATTTCAGGGCATGAAATAATGGTATTACTTAAATTTTCAATTTTATCTGAATACTTACTATTAACTTTTTGCTCCCCATTAAATTGGATTTTTGTATGTATTTTCTGCAAATTGAATGCTAATACTGCTCAAATGGACTCATAGTAAGATTATTTCATTGAGTAGAATTAGTTTTTGAGTGAATCTCCTGATTTTCCTGAATTGTAAATAGTGTGTTTGTTTTAACCTCAAAATGTCTGGCACATGTTTCAAGCGCAAAACAAGTTGTGTCTTTAAGGAACCAAAAAACTCTCAAGATATATTTGGATTCCCATGCGATTATTGCAAAAATGTTATGTGCAAAAAAATGCTTTGAAGTTACTTCAACCGAAATTAGAACCTTTGACATTATCTAATCGGGTAATGTCATATATGTGTAAGGAATGTACGCCTAAACCTGAAGAAGTCTTTAGCCTTTCTACTTGTGTTTCTGCCTTGGAAAAAGAGGTTGCTAAGGTGAAAACCAAAATCCATGTAGTACTTGAACTTGTTAATGAGTTTAGGGAACTCAGGAATAACCTGAAGGAGATGAGGCTTAATTTTGATTTGGCACTTGATCATACACAGACCTTAATTTGCTCAAAGATGGTATAGGAAATCAAACAACTCAACCTGGAATTTCTCATCAGTTGACCCCTAGAATGATGTGCCAAATGGAATGCCGGAGACAAAAAAGATCATGCAATATCATGATTTTTAATTTTCCTGAAAAAAGGAGAACAACAAGACCAAAGGACTGTCACGTCTCTCATTTCAAATTTAGTAAGCTCTGAGATCCAGGTAAAAGGTGTCACTCGTATGGGTAAGAGAAATAAAAATGGGTTTAGATCAATTAGGGTCACTTTACACAATGCAGAAGATGTTCGAAAAGTTTTGAGGAGCAGAAGAAATCTTGATCGGTCTCAGAAGGTCTTTATAGACAATGATTTAACCACTCAGCAGCGCCAAAACTGAAACAATTTAAAAAATGAATTAAAGGCTCGACAACAAAATAGGGAACCAAATCTTGTTATTAAATATGTTAATGGTTTACCCAAGATTGTGCTAAAAAACTAGCGGGATTTGTTACCGACTTTCTAGTTTATTTTCAAAATGTTAGGGGCCTTAGAACCAAATTGGACTCTCTTTTGATAAATGCTTCTTACTCCCAATATGGTATAATTGTATTGAATGAGACCTGGTTAACCACCAACTTCTCTGATAACGAATTTCATTTATATGATTACAATGTGTATAGAAAAGACAGATCTGTTGAGACTAGTGTTTAATCCAGGGGTGGTGGCGTACTTATGGGTTTCCATAAAAGTATCAGGAGTTCATTGTTTAAGTCCAATCCTCATGTGAAACACCTGTTTGTCTTGGTGGGCTCGTGAGAGCAACGAGTTATTGTGGGCACTGGATATTTTCCTCCCAGGGCAGCTTTAGAGTGTTATGTTGCATTTAGTGAGTCTCTGGACAGGCTATGTTATGATCTTCCTCATTGCAAGCTTTGCATTGTTGGTGATTTTAACTTGAAGGACTCCATTCTGTTGCTGTTGCCGTACAACCTGCATCACCCAATGAAGTGGAAGCCATAGAAGCTATCTTGGCAGGGAAGTAGTGAGATTATTGGGAAGGGTTTTTATAGAGACTTTAGTTCATTAGATTTTAATTTGGTTTCAAATTTTCTTTCAAGCTTTTATTCTTAAATAAATCTGTTGATGAAATGATTAATATTTTTTATGAAATAATGTGTTTGTGCATTGATCATTTTGTCCCTTTGCAAATATATTCTACAAAAAAAATTTCCCATTTTGTTTTCAGCAGATCTTAAAACTATGATTATTGAAAAGAAAAAATTGCATAAGCAATATATGAACAAAAAATGGTACTCTGATTATGTTATTTTTTGTAATATTAGGGCAAGATGTAAATCTTTAAAGAGACAGTGCTATAATGAATATTTATGTTACAGAGCTTTCCCTTAATAGCAATTCCCAGTGTGATTTCTTACAATGGTATTACCTGCTCTTCAGGTGAGGGCATTGTGAACTTGTTTGCGGAATATTTTTCAAAAGTGTACACTGATCAGCAGTGCATTGTTCCTCATGATCTGACTTTTAACCATTTTCAACTGTCTAGTGCTAAAATATCAATTTCAGAGATTTATACTGAGCCGTCCAGATTGGATGTGGACAAGGGTCCTGGGCCTGATGGTTTACCATCAGTTTTCCTGAGGCAGTATAGTTTTTTATTAGAGAGACCTTTATTTGTTATTTTCAACTTGTCTTTGACTTTTGGTATTTTTCCAAGCTAATGGAAGTCAAGTTTTATCACACCTATCCCTAAAGCTGGAGACAGCTCACGGATTCACAACTACAGGCCCATCAGTATTCTTTAGTACAATTTCTAAATTGTTTGAGAAGTTTGTTTGTTTTTCGTAATCAATTATTGGATGAACAATTTGGTTTCATTGCGGGACGTTCTACAAAACTGAATATTTTGTCCTTTTCTGATTTTCTGTTTGATATCAAGTGCATTCTTTGTATACCGACTTCTCCAAGGTCTTCGACAGGGTTGATCACAGGCTTTTGATCTATAAGTTGGAAAAATCGGAAATTGTGGGTCCCCTGTTAAGGTGGCTGGTGGGTCGAACGCAGCTTGTTAGAGTTCTAGGCTTTGAGTCTCGGGAGATTCAGATACTGTCTGGTGTCCCGTAGGGCTCCCACTTAGGACCTTTGTTGTTTAACCTCTATATTATTGATGTATCAACATGCTTTCAGTATAGTTATTTTCTTCTATTTGTAGATGATTTAAAATTCTTCCTCAAAGTCTCATCTATAGAAGACTGTCTCAAACTCCAATCAGATTTGGATAGCCTCATTATTTGGTGTACTAGAAATGGCATGGATCTAAACGCTGGAAAGTGCTACTCAATGTCCTTTAAAAGAAATAGGGATCCCTTAAATCATTCCTATTTTGTTGGTAATAACATGCTGAAGTTTGTGTCTCATATTAAAGATTTAGGAGTGACACTGGATGGCCCTTTAAGCTTCATTCCACACATTTCAGGAGCGGTCACCAAATCTGTTCAGATGCTTGGATTTATTAAGAGGTGCTCAAGGGACTTTCAGAATATTTCATTCATTCGTTTGCTTTATTGTGCACTTGTGCGTCCTCATCTAGAATTCAGTTCCTGTGTTTGGTCTCCATTTATAATAATCATATTCATAAAATTGAAAGTGTACAACATACATTTTTAAGATATATTGCTTTTAAGCAAAATGGAGTACCTATAAATGATCAAGATGAGTTTGACTATCAGCAAATGGAAGTCTCGTTGAATTTAAGAAGTCTTGAGACTCGTCGTAGACATGAGGATCTCACAGTATTCTTCACTCTCAGAGCTTCTGTCCAACACTTCTTAATAAAATAGGGCTTTATGTTCCACCTAGGTCAACTAGGCAGGTTAGTTCATTTCACAGCAAAACACATCGCACAAACTATGGGCATAATTCCTTTCTAGCGAGGACTGTCAGGCTGGCTAAGCAGTATTTTCATATAGTTGACTGCTTTGAGGGGCGCACAAGGTTCATTAAGAAATTAAATCTTATTAATTGATAGTGCAGTCTAAATCTAAATCTGTAAGGTATAATAGAGTGTGATGGTAATTGTTCCTTTGTGTAAACTATAAGTATTGTTATTTTTTCTGAATTTGTTATATTAAAAGTTATAATGTTGTTAATATTGTATTTTATATGTAGATATATTTTATGCTTGATTATGTTATGTAGGTTAGGTTAGTATAATATTATTCAATTATTATTACTTACTACTTTTTTGTAATGTTGTGCCAAGCCCGTTGATATATAAAATAAATAAATAAATAATGTGTTTAGGATTTTTCAGGGGGTTTCTCTTAAAAATTCAAAAAGCATTTAACTGCGATAATTTGGAGAAGAATAGGTAGGGGGTTTCCATACAGCAACAA
This sequence comes from Pissodes strobi, assembly GCA_016904865.1. Taxonomy (NCBI): domain Eukaryota; kingdom Metazoa; phylum Arthropoda; class Insecta; order Coleoptera; family Curculionidae; genus Pissodes; species Pissodes strobi. The sequence continues at coordinate 7,068 of JAEQML010077497.1, read as the reverse complement.
CGTTTTCGTCTGTAGAAATAATGGGGTTATATTTAAGTGGCTATAGCCTGTTATTGCTTAAGTTCATATTGAAATGGCTATGGGCCATATTAAAGCCATGTACACACTGTTTACTATTTTGCGATTATAAGGTTATTTGAACTTACTCTGTATAGGCAAAATAATTAACTCCTTGGCAAAATTTAATCACGTGTTCTGTTCCAGGTGAAAAGCCTTTCAGTTGCGAAACCTGTGGAAAAACGTTCGTTTCGAAGTCTACGATGGTGTCGCATCAAAAAAAACACATCACGGCGGACAAGAACCTCAAGAATAAGAAAAGTGATAAAGGAACTGCACAAAAAAATTTAAAAGAAGAACTTACAATCGACGAGCATCCTTTATAACGTTATGGCTATCCTGAAAGTGGCCGAACTTAGTTACCATGGGATCTGGCGATCCTAAGATGCTGCGAGATTTCTAAGGTTTCAAATACCAGTCAAGAAAGCCGATGATAATGATGATGTGCAATTCTGGGCATGCAGGAAGCAACTATGATCTGCCTTTCATGCGGAGCCACCTTTTTAATTCTATAAATTGTCGTTTCATGCGATGAATGGTCTGGCTTTTGTATTATTGTCATTAGCCATATTGATCTAAAATATCAAATTATTTTGACAGCAAAAAAGTAAATACATAAACACAAATTATTTTATTTTTTTCGAAATTTATAAAATGTCGCCGCTATAATAACTCGGACCCGTGAATATTGCAACGCTGTAACAACTCAATTGGCTTGCTTTCATTCATCACCACGGCTGTAGAAAGCATCGTTACATAATTCACCTCTAGCGATCACAGGTTATAAACCATCAGTTCAATCGGAAATGCAAATATCTTCACGGTCCAGTGGTGCAGTGGTTTGACCTTGTGCTTGTGCTAGGTTCAATTTCCGTCGTACATCAGTGACAAGATATGTTTGTTTTTTTTTTTTGTTAATTTGGGTTAGTTGCGCCTACTGAGCGAGCGAGGGGCCATGCGAGAAGTGACATTAAACATTCTAAAATAGTAAATAAAGGCTTCAAGTCCCGCCTAATTGTCAGTATGGTTGATAACCTTAGATTGCTAGTGACGAATGTTAGATAGATTGATATTCAAAAGACTGCTATTGCATTGCTTTAAATTGTATTTTTAGTTTTGTGAATAATTATATTGTAAACGCCTAGTTTTTAGTAACACGTTTTATTTCGCCAATACACCTTCGCCAGTATAGTTATCATAATTACATAACGCCATGAGTCGACTCTGCTATTCATACAATAACTATATCTACGCCTTATTTCGAATCTATCTATATAATCCGTATTATGTAACACCGATTCGATTCTACTGCTGCGCCATTCGTTTTCCAGGGTTGTCACGTCCTCGCCTATTTGAACGTCGCACGTCGCCTCTCCAAAATTTGCTTGTTACATTCGGCCATCCTGCAACAATTAATGCCCTCATTAATTTAACTCGCCAGTAAATCAACCAGATCTTAACGATCTGTGCATTCGCCATAACACCAAATCGCCTACCCTAAGGGTTTCGCCTGCGGTTGCAACCTTACGCTTTTTATCGAATATCACCTTTATATTACGCCTTTGTCAGATTTTCACTCGCCTTTTGCTATCTCAATAAGAAGTTTGAACCTTAAATCGCCATAGCTCTCGCCTTTCGCCAACAGAGCATTCGCCATTTACACCTCGCCAGTTTCAACCTAACCTTGCGCCCTCGGTGTTTTACACCTCGCCTCGCCAAAAAGTCAGCAAACGCCTTGCAGCCCGCGCCAGCAGTTGGAAATAGTACGCCTTGGGTACCCAAAATTCGTCAAACGCCTCTCTCAATTTGAGAATCGCCTCAGAAGACCGCAAAGTCTTCGTCGCCTGCGCATGATCTTGGACTTCCTTACCCCTCCAATTCCACAATATCGGTTGATGGACGCCGATATCTGTCAATAGAGGAAAGAAAGCCAGTATACAAGTCGCCAGGGGAAGAGCAACCAAATGCCCTCGCATTCGCCTGTAAGTCGAGAGGTAGACCGTCAATCAGACACGAAAGCGCCTTTGTACCTGAAAGCCCACACCTTTTAATCAACGCCATTTTATCATGATAATAATGAGTCATAGTTTCGCCATCCAATTTAACCCTCGCTATCATATCCTTGAGCAGCTGAGCAAAGTCATGCACTCTAGGAAACGCCTTCCTAAGAGCCGCCTTCCAGTCTTCCCATGAGAGGTCATATTCATCGAGCCGATTAAACCAGCCCCTTGCTGCGCCTTGCAATTTCGCCTGCATAAAATACGCTCTCTCATAGTTCGACCATTCATGAATATCGTCCAACTGATCAATTTTGCTCAACCACTTAACTACGTTACAGTCCCGGCTATCAGGATCGAAAGGGTCAATAATGTCGCCGCCTGCCCTTGCCTTTGACCCTATACAGCCCGAACTGCAAGCGGAGTCCGTCCTAGCGCTACAAGCATGCTCTACTACCGCCTGAGGAACGCTCTCACCTGATTTATCGCCCTTCTTGTTGCCCTTGGTACCGCCAGTACCAACGGCCGCCTTTTGCTTCACCGCCTTTGCCATTTCGGCCGCCACAATCTGCTGGATACTAGTTGCCGAACCGCCTTTCAACAGCTTATGTACCATGGAGACTGTTTCGTATTCCATCGCCGAATCGCCTTCGCCGTGGTCACCGTCGCTTAATTCCAACTCGTAATCGAGCTCTAACTCGTCACTTCTGCCTTCCTTCATAGGAAATCACTTGAAAAACGCCTTTTAAACACCAATGTCCATAAACACAGTTAAAATACGCCACATTTTTTACAATAGTCACCGCCGTTAATTAGCACACACTTGTTTATTATTACCGTGAATGTCTGAAAAATCGCCAAATGTCAATCCACTGTCAAGGATAGCAACAAACGCCCGCCTTTTCTTATGAGTTTTTGTGATATCGCCACTCACAAAAAAGAAGAAGTTGCCACTGCGATTTAACTCGCCGAAATCGCGTATTCCACCGTTCTCCACAACAAATAACACAATACGTAGGTTATCCCACTTCTGATCTGTAAACGATTAATTTTTGGTAACACGTTTTATTTCGCCAATATTATTACAGCCACAAATATTTCCGCCTTACACCTTAAAACTTCGCCAGTATAATCATCATAATTACATAACGCCATGAATCGACTCTCCTATTCATACAATAACTATATCTACGCCTTATTTCTAATTTATTTATATAGTCCGTATTATATAACACCGATTCGATTCTACTGCTGCACCATTCGTTTTCCAGGGTTGTCACGTCCTCGCCTATTTGAACGTCGCACGTCGCCTCTCCAAAATTTGCTTGTTACAAAGTTTTGGTTCCGTTGTTGGATTAAACTATTTCAAAACGACAGATCTTCGTAGTTTTATTTTATAGGCAATAGTTCAGAAACCTATTTTTTATTACAAAAAAAGTCGCGTGTAGCACAGAGTAGACGTAATAGAAGTGAATACTTCTTTACCGATTCCACAAGAGAGAAAGATATAGAGTCATATACTTTATCTTTCTTGCCACACGAAAATTTCAAAGCGTGTCGTGATGCGGCCTTGAAAAATCACTCTCTTGCAGCCCAAGAACCATATTCACTTCAAAAATACGCGCATCGACCAATGTATACGCGTAAACGTGATAGAAGTGAAACCTCTTTAAAAATAGAGGCAGGAAACAAATTAAAGAATTTCAGAATTCGATGATAAATATTAATTACACAACCCGTGATACATCTGCTGCTCATATACAGCGTCTAATGTTAACGCACGCATGTGTAGCCTAAACTGTGTATTGTTGAATTATATAAAATATAGCTATCTTTATTTTTCTCTCTACGTTTTATCTTTCATCTCTGTCGTAGAACGAACTGTGACGCTTCCTTGAAATTTCGCCCTCAATTCTCGTTTAACTATCGAGGCGTCGATTCATTTAAAAAAATACGACATGCATGATAATATAACATTCCGATTTAGGTGGCTGCAAAAATAGTATATTGCGTAACTGGGAGGAAAAGCAAAACATTCCTTGGACGACTGTGGCAGTTGCTGGACGAGGCGTAGTCGACAGCAGCAACACAAGAGTCCAGGAATGTGCTTTTTCTACGAGTTGCACATACTATTTTTTATCCGATCGAAATTAATTAGATTACGTACTTATATAAATAGAGCCAAATATTACTCTCAATAAAAACGGTGTTTTAAATTTAAACTCAACATATCAAGTTTTAAATCGAGCGAGCTTGAAGTTTATTACGTAGCTACGGAAACTACAGCTAAATGTTTCTTTTGATAGACGTCAGATCTGACAAACAAGGCGTTTGAATAGGACAGAAATATTACTTTCCCGGCCTAGGACGGGAATGTTATATTCCCGAACAGTTATTTTCCATTCTTGTACAGCTATTGCATGTTGCCAAGCAACGAATACAATACATGATACATACAATAACAGGGAAGGTAGGATACTCAGCGGTTTCAAAATCGTCTCTGTCTGCGCATTGACGTCACAAAGAGAGTTATCCCTTTAAATTATAATGGTAACAACCGCAATTTATACGCAAATTTTAAATTTAACTGAATAGTTTGTTTTATTTTGATGGATAATCTAGTAAATGAAGTTTTGGACGATTAATTAAAGTAACTTTGAATGATTCACGTTATTATTAATAGTTTTTTTTAGGATATGGATTTTTTCGCTTTAGCCGATTGTGGCAAGAGTTTACAATCACATTTTTTTAGTACATTCAACAGCACACATGACCACTCTCAGTGATACATTTACACAGAATAAAACGAGAAATAAAAGCTTATAATTTTTAATAACATAGAACCGAGCATAGAACTTTTCCTTTTTTAATTAAAACAGGTATCAAGAAATATACATTATAATTAAACAAATAGAACAAATAAACATTATATCTACTAATCTACTTGATCTATATATAATGTTAAGCTTGTCAAATGATCTAAAACACAGTTTTATTCACAATACCGAAAAATAATTATGCACTCGACGCGCGTTTCGTTAACCATGTTAGCATCATCAGGAGACGATTAAAGCTAAACTTGAAATCTACAAAACTCTTTTTTATACTAACTGTTTGCTTAATCAAGCGGAACCAATCCTGGAATCCTAGTGGTCATGCTCGATCAACCAATAGAATGGATTGTACGGAATAGGCCTTTTATCTCTGTTTAAACTATTCTTACATTTAATAATTTTCATACTGTCATATGCGTCTAATAATCTTCTATCAGATATATTATGAATTAATGCTAAATTTTGAATGGTTATTCTATAATTATTATCAAAAGCATGCTCGGCAACACTTAATTTTTTTGCTCTACCATACTTTAAATGAGTTATGTGTTCTTTGAATCTCGTTTGTATAAATCTTCTAGTTTGCCCAACATAGTGTTAGTGCTACAAATGTAATGAAATCCTCAATTAACCAACGCCATTAAACCTTGCATTAAACATACATGTTAATCATACAATTAATTAACCTACTGTTGCACAACATTAATCTTAAATCATACCTCTGATTCCGAGTACCTACAATACGAATACACTAAAAAAATATCGAATTTTCCTCTGACTTTTTTGTTTCTATGAGTTTTGTTGCAAAATACATAATAAAATAAATAAGGAGAATGATTCAAAATAAATATTAAATACTATCCACAAAAATTTGCAACTTTATTAATGTTTGAGCAATTAATAAAATTGTAGATGGTGGGGCTAAACTTTACTAGTCCATCCGGCAATCATTTATTTGTGAATAAACTCATAATAATCACCAGATTTTAAAAATTATCCTTTAAACCTGTTTAGCTCCACCGTTATCAATTATTAAATACCTATTAAAGGGTTAGTGCATAAATAAATAATATATTTTAATTTTGACATATCATGCTGTTTGTGATTGAATAAGTCCTTCTACATATTTTTTGGCACCTCTTTTGGTGGCTCTTTCTTGTCGTTTTTGCTCGGTCCTTGATGGTTGTTCTGATTTTGGTAAATTGAGCGTGGGCACTGCATCACACTTTAGCTTAGGCCCTTTTTATAGTCATAATTCAAAAAGTTCATGCATCAAATTTCTTTCAAAGTCGTCGTCCTTGAAATGTCTTGAACATATTCGGGACGTTTTAGGATTAAAACTATCTCTACGCCAACAAGCGTTTACCCACAATTTTAGCGACAAAGTATCTTTAGGGAATGTATGAAATCTAATAGTTTTATCAAAGTTCTACGCTTGATTATCAATGTTATTACAACTGTGCACGGCACAACGCATTTTTAATTGTCAAATTTTCACTTCTTTACCCAATAAAATATAAGACTTTTAGCACCAAACACTGCAAAAAAGTTATAGTTCACACCACACAATATCTAAATCTGATATTATCCACGCAGAAACCGAAAAATAGGAAAAAAGCCCAAGAAACACCCTAAGCTCAATGGTAAAGAATACAACAAGACGCCATGTTTACTCTCTTTTCTACGTCACAAAAGTTGACAGCTGTTCGGCTGTTTGCGCAATATCCTACCTTCTCCCTGTTATTGTATTGTATCATGATATACTGGAATCATGGCTTTTGCGGCGAGAAAACACATCGGAAAGGTGTCGTTTTTCGTCCGATCAGATAAAAAAACATTTTTAGAAGCTGGATAATAATATATTCAAAATGTCTCTTAAATCTTCATATAAAATATTAGGCACGATGTAATTATTTGCCAACTTCTCTCTTTAACTTCTATTAGTAAAATTTGTTATGATATAAATATATACCTAGATATAGACGTTTTACTCGTTTTTAAATATCTCTACAAACATAAATCCACTTGTCGACTTTATCGTCACATCTAAACCAAATGACGTTTAAAAGAAAGTCTTTACAGCTTTGGGGGGAAAAATCTTATAATGAAAATGCCTACGACTACCGCACGAGGGCGTAATGAACTGAAAAATGTATAAATCTTTATTTCTGCAAAATTTT
>JAEQML010077496.1:0-12864 GCA_016904865.1 Pissodes strobi | reverse complement strand
ATAATCTCAGTGCGGCGCGGAATTGCAAACAGGCATTAGAAACTTGGCCACGTGTGGCCGTACTTCGCTTGCCTGGAGCAGGGGAGCAGGAGACAGTCTGAGCGCAGCATATATATCTGCTTTCGCCAAGACTGGCTCGTATATTCGCGAAGTCTGCAATAAATGCACTTCTTGGCTCCTGATACCTTTTCTCAGTAAGACTGGTTGGTTTCTTATGTATGCGCGAAGTTTGCATGGATACACTTCTGTGCTCCTTGTACCTCTCGCATTATTCGAGTGCGCCAGGGGCACAAAAGGGGGAGAGTTTGACGGGATAATCGGGATGAGGGATAGGAATAGGTCCATCTGTTAAGGCGGCCTTGGTTCCAGGTAGAAAAGTGTGGTTTTCCTGTGTATAGGGCCATGTCTGGGTCCGTCCTGCGGATCATACCTCAAGTTAGCCAAGTTCGCGGTCCTCGGGGAGCCGCGCGTTCCCTGATCATAGAACCTGCATGCAGTCTTGTCAATATACTCCCTTATGTACTCTATGTACACAGAGAAACGGACTAAGCGTTGCACCGGAAAAAAACATCGGCAGTGGTATTCTCAAGGAGTTATGTACACCGAAGAGAAATCAGATTTAAGATGGACGGCTACGACATAGTTCCTCAGAAGACCATGAAATATTTGGGAGTTACATTGGACTACTGTTTAACTTTTAGTTCGCATATAAATTCAGTTGCAGAAAAAGTGGAAAAAACAGCAAAAGCCCTAACCGCAATTCTCCCAAATCATGGTCATGGCTATGTCCATGCAATCCATTGCCTTGTATGCAGCTCCAGTATGGCACGAATCATTAAAAATTAATAGAAACCAAAATAAGCTCTTATCTTGCCAAAGAAAATTTGCTCTGAGGTGTATAAGCTCATACCATACGGTGAGCCTGGACGCAGCCTTAGTGATTGCTGGCCTAGTACAAATTAATCTTCTAACAGATGAACGAGCTAATATATAAAAGAGAAATAGGGCACAAAACCTATCAGAGCAAGCAAAATCAAAAATAGCATTAGAAGGAAGAGGAAAAACATTGGAAAAATGGCAGAGAAACTGGTCAGCGGCAGCGGGACAACCAAACGAAAAAGCTAAATGGACAAAACAATTAATACCGGATATAAGGGTGTGGGTAAGCAGGAGATACGGACAGGTAGTTTACAGTACGACACAATTTCTAACAGGATATGGCTGCTTTGGGAGCTATCTATACATATGCAAAAAAGACAATCACCTGCTTGTATGTACGGAGATGCACAAGTAGATAACGTCGAGCACATGCTGTTTCACTGTGAGAGATTTTCAAGAATAAGAACAAACACCGAAATCGAGACAAACACAAACCTAAGAAAAGATAACCTAATAGAGACGATGCTACAGAATAAAGAAAATTGGAATTACATAACAAAAATGATGGGGAAGATGGTGGAGATGAAGGTGAGGGAAGAAAGAGAAGAACAAGAGTAAACAGAGAGAGAGAGAGACAACCACAGCTCAAGATCAGATCAACAGCACTCTGACTCTGAGGAATATTTCCCAGGAAACAGTGCCGGAGTGAGAGGTGCAGGAGAGGGTGATGTTTAGTGGGTAGTGGAGATCTTAAACCAGCCGAGACTCTGAGTCCCACATTACTCCGCGACAAGTCGCACGCGTATTTTATACCTCCGCACAAGAAAAAGTTTCTTCAGTTCCATCATCGTCTGCATTTGTAATGGAGTAGTGTCAGATGCGGTCCTGACATTTGCTGTTAGAACAATATCAAGGCAATATTAGCCACGCCAGTCGTTGCAGATTATTTGTAGGGATTTCAGGTAAATGGAATAACGAGGGTGATAGATGCGGTCAACTAACTAACCCTTATTGAATGCCTAAACTGGTTCTTACTTAAAATTTACGTGGTTTGCGTCTATTAATTTGTTATATATTTATACATCATTTTACTAATAGTTCACTTTACGTATGGCACTTTGCTCGCTTCGCTCGCTCAGGGAGCGCAACCAAGAAGAAATAACTCAAACTAACTGAATGCATGCCAAAACTCACATTTTATCTATTTATACTAATCTTTTATCAGATGCATACCCTGGTCTAGTACGGGAGATAAATTAGTTGACCGCATATGGCACCCTCGATATCTTGTTTATCAAAAAATGTTACAAAATAACCTGCACTGACTTCAAGTGCCACTAATATTGCTCTAACCGTCAATGTCACGACCGCATCTGACACGGCACCTAGATAATTATTTAATATAAAAAAAATTAACGCAAATAATCCTTTCTTTGTCAATATATTATGTAGAACCACTTAAATAAGATTTCCACTAACTTTATTTAAACATGACAAGTGTTTCGACGGTAACGTATTTTTCAAATGTGAATAGTTACACTAAAATATGCTAAAATTATATAGTTCTGCTGTTGCAGGTAAATTACAAAAAATAATCTTAACCCAGGCGCCTTATGAATAGCAAAGGAAACAATTTAATAATTTCTAGGAAAGGTTCAATAACGTAGAAAACTCAAAATCAGTTTGTTCGTTAAGTAATATATTAATTTCTTTATATTTATTGATTTCCATAATTTCTAACAGATTTAATTTTTTACCTTTATTTTCAATATGTAAAACATTGAAATCATTATTGAAAATGTGGTTTTCATTAATTAAATGACAAGCATAGTTAGAAGTTGACTCCGTTATGCATCACTTGACCAACCGCCAAATGAATTGTTTTGAGAAAACCGGCTTTAACTTTCTTGCTTCTTTAAAAATCAAACATTGATCCATTTGAACTTTTTTTTTCGCGTGAAAGTTTAGTATATTGAATAAAATTTCAGTTTAAAAACCTATTGCAAAATAACGTATTTTGATATATTTTATGGACGAAAAAGGCGCTTGATCATTCACTGTTTTTCGCCGTTGCCTGTTTTTGCCGTTTTGCATTATTTGACTATCAACCAAATTCGGCGGTTGGTCATGTTTTGCTAAACTACTAAGTGGCAATATTGGTACGAAGTAATAATAATTTATTTGTATGTCTTAATAATAGAATATAATAGAACAGGGTACTAGACGAAAAAATTCTGTATGTGCAAAAGTAAGATATTTATTTAACCGAAACTAACATTGAATAGCAGACTTAACTAGGTAACATTTTTTTCAATCTTCCATGTCTTCTTCTCATAGTCAAAATCTAATTCAGCATTATATCCATCTACAGTAACATCTTCATCAATATTTGGATCACCAATCAGATTTTTATATAACTTTTCTCATCTTTCGGTATTAAATTGAGAATAACTTTCAAATCTTGAAGCTTTTTTTCAGCAATTGGCTTACCATTTGGCCAAAGGTTTTCTAGAAGTTCACTGAATTTTTCTGTCATTTCTGAAGGCCTGCCTCTTTTCTTCTCTAAATTGACTTCCTGCGCTTCATCACTAAAGTTATTTTTTACAAAAATGCTAAAATGTTTTTCTTTTAGGATTTCAAACTCTTTAGCTTAAGCCAATTTATTTTATTATCTTGAACATCTTTTTTTCTGTTCACAATCGTTTTTTTTTTCTAAACTGGCGGTGCTGAAGAATTGCTTTTTTCGCATTCGGTGTGCAATCAGTAAATTTTTACGTCTACAAATTGTCATCACATTGATGTAATCCTCTGGTGAGTAAAGTCTCTCTTGTAGTTTCAGAGCATATTCAATGTCCCCAAAATCTTTGTCATTAGGGAGGTAGCTATGGCCAGATGTTAAAAACCTTATACTGATGCTTGTCAATGTAGGGTGAGCATCCATCATTGCTTTCAACATACTGATGCTTGTCAATGTAGGGTGAGCATCCATCATTGCTTTCAACATAAGGACGATCTTAATATTCCTGATTTGTCCCCTACAGCAGTCAGACCAATGAATCAAAGTTTTGCAAGAACTCATATCTGATCGTCCAGGTCGTGGGGCGCAAGAAGTTGTATCCTGTTTAATAGAATAGAATAGAATAGAATCTTTATTTACGGCTTTGCCATTTTACAAATTAAACAAATTCTTACAAAGTCAAATGTACAATGTTACAAAGGAATTTTCAAACACAAAATAATTATTTTCTTATCAAAGATTTAAAAGAGTTAAAGCCAATATTAAACATATCAATGTCATAAAAAATTATTTTTTTATTAATCATACGACAGCTTCTTGATAATGGAGAAAAAAACCCATAAATTGGTCCTATGAAAAAAATTATTTTCCCTTAAATTATCTAGAGGAACTTTAAAACCAATTCTTAACAGCAAATCAGAACAATCAGTAATGTTATTAACTATTTTAAATACTGTACACATATCAAAAAACTGTCGCCGTTTGTTCAAAGTATTTAAATTTAATAGTGCTCTCAATTCATTATAATTATCAGATTCCCTCGGTATATTAATCTTGTAAGCATTAAATCTCAAAAATCGATTCTGTATTCGTTCTAGGCTAAGTTTATGAATTTCATAATGAGGAGACCACACTGCACAAGCATATTCCAATACAGACCTTACAATAGCACAGTAAACATTTTTTAAAGTAAATATATTGTCAAAGTCCCTCAGAGATCTAAGAACGAAACCCCCCATTATTAATAAAATATGAGTGTATATAAGTATTTCTTTTCTTCGAAAATGTTATAATTTTACATTTATTAATATTCAATGCAAGTTTATTACTGACACACCAAGAAGAAAATCTGTCCAAATCACTCTGCAACAATTGAGCATCTTCAGGGACTTTAATAACCTTAGAACATTTTACGTCATCTGCTAAAAATAAAAATGAAGAGTTAAGAAAAACCTTGGATAAATCATTAATGAAGAGGCTAAACAGTAATGGAGAAAGATGTCCACCCTGGGGCACACCAGATGTTACAGGAAAAGTGGAAGAAATGCAATTTTTCAATCTTTACTGCTTGTCGTCTGTTAGACAGTGCGCAATGTATCAGGTCCAAGATACACCCATGCACACCAAGAGTCGATACCTTATCAATCAATATACTGTGGACGACTCTGTCGAAGGCCTTGGAGAAATCGGTGTAGACTGAATTAATCTGGTACCCACTCTCCAACCCCTCCAACAGAGCCTCCTCATAAACCAGCAGATTTGTCACAGTAGACCTTCCTTTAACAAAACCATGTTGCTGAGGCATAATTATGTGCTTGAAATGGGGAGAAATTTTATCAGTCATTATAGATTCGAAGACCTTTGAAAATATAGATATTTTAGAAACTGGTCTGTAGTTTCTTATGTCAGCTCTATCCCCACTTTTATATACTGATGTTATATAACTGAGTTTCCATACATCACGAAATTTCCCCAAAAGCAGGCACCTATTAAACATTTTGCATAATACTTCTGATAACATAAAACGACAATTTTTTACTAGAACAACAGGTATGTCATCAGGACCACTACTCAACCTATCCTTTAGGGAGGAAATTTTGTTAAATACCTCCATCACACCAATTTCATTAAAACTAATTGTGTCGAAAGGTATATCACCCGGTCTATCATTCTGAGCCAAATGAAAATCTGCACCTGACTCTGAAACATCAGCATAAACTGCAGCAAAATGTTGTTTAAAAAGATTTACAATCTCATCTGGAGAGTTCCCTTTTGTATCCTCAAATATCATAGAACCCTGATAACTACTATTTTCTCTTTTAGATCTAATATATCTCCAAAAACTCTGTTTCTCCTGTATGTCAGACTCGATTTTTAAAATAAAATGTTTGTAACATAATACAACTTCTTGCGCCCTGCGACCTGCTTCACCTACTAACCAGATATAACAATGTCCTTTATGCCTTTTAGATATGTGTATACCCAGGTATTCATAAACGGATAAAAGCCCGCGAATTATAAGATTTGCATCAGTCGGCCAAGCGCTATAGTAACTGGCGATTGGTTCGTTTATGCAAAAATCAAACTAGAGAAATTTAAAATTTGTCTGCTTAACCTGCACTTAGTCGAGTAATGCAAAATTGCCCTAATCATATGGGCTGATTGGCGTTTAGGTTTATTGGCAAATATAGGAAAATGGTACGGTTCTGTACGTTCTTGATTTTTTCCAAGATAAATACCAACTTTACCTCCTAGATGGCACCGATATCTCAAAAAACTCTATTATGTCGCTTGGTCAAGTGATGCATAACGGGGTCCGTATCCTTGCCATTAATGAAACAAGACTGGTGTTCTGTAATTCTCTTTTCAAAAGGTCTACCAGTTTGACCAATATATACTTTGGAACACGAACCACAATTTAATTTATCGACACCATTTTTCTTACTTTTAGGTGTAGGGGATTTGTTATTTTTAATGAACTTACTAATTTTATTGTTGGTTTTAAAGGCAATTTTGGCATTCATATTTTTATTTTTTATATACTGTGATATTTTTTGTGTTAACTTTCCTGTGTGTGTGTTAAAATTAGGTAATTGTTCATTATTATTAATTTTTGGGTACACCAATTCTAAAGCTTTTTTGGTATCGTAATTTTTAATTAAATTATCAACAATGTTAGCCTTATAACCATTATTCACAGCAATTTGTTTGATTATATTAATCTCTTTATTGTAATTATCTTCAGACAAAGGAATGTTATTTAGTCTATGTATAAAACTATTAAATGCTGCCATTTTTTGATTGTACGGATGGTTAGATGAGTTGTGAATAATTATATCCGTATAAGATGGTTTGCGGTAGATGTCAAAGGTATGTTTATTGTTTACATTTGGAATTTTGAGGTCTAAAAAATTAATAGAGTGTTCCTGTCCCAATTCAACTGTAAATTTAATATTGGGATGTAATGTGTTAATAAATTCTAAGAAACTGTCTAATTGTCTTGACGTCCCATTAAAACAAACTAAAATGTCATCCACATATCGATACCAATATAAGCAATATTTGCTAAGATAGTGTTCATGTATTGATTTTTCTAAATTATCCATAAAGATTTCAGCTAAAATAGGACTCAGTGGATTACCCATTATTAAACCTTCGATACAAGTGTAAATCTTATCGTTAAATTCAAAATAATTTTGATCTAAACATAATGAAAAGCACTTTAAAATATCCTGTTTTATTATGTGATTAATATGATTCTTATCTAACATAATTTTAATTAATTCTAACACTTCAGTCGGAGGTACACTAGGAAATAAATTTTAAACATCAAAAGAAATAAGTTTAGAGTTCGATGGTAAAGTAACATTTTTAATCTTATTCACTAGGTCTATTTTTAATCGAATATAGATTTGAAATTACAATGTTTACCTACAATGTGAATTAATTCTTCAGAAAGTTTAACAGCAGGGGCTGTACAATACGAAACTACAGGCCGAATAGGCATATCCTGTTTATGTAATTTGATTAAAGAATATAATTTAGGTATTCGTGGGTTCATTATCACAAGGTTAGATTTAACGTAATCCGGAAAAATGCTAACTTCTTTAACAACTTCTTTTACAAGTTTGTGATAGTGTAATGTAGGATCCGAATTAATTTGCATATAATTCACATTTGAAAAAGACGTTACCGTCGAAACACGTGTCATGTTTAAATAAAGTTAGTGGAAATCTTTAAGTGGTTTACTTATTTAAGTGGTTCTTAGTTATGGATCTCCATCAAGTAAAGGCTAATTCGATTAAATTAAATATATTATGTGTAAGTGGCGTCTTGTTTTGCGCCGCTACTTTAAAATTTTGTTGCTTGAAGCATAATATTACACCCATTGAACCAATCCCTGACGAAAAATAATCCGTATGTATATAAAAGTGTAACTTATTTAGGGCGTAAGAATGGAAAAAACATTTAAACAAATTTCTTCATCCTAAACCGCAGATTTTCTAGTAATTGCACATCATGTCAACAAACAGTTTTATAAGTGTTGTGCTTTTTGAATATAACGCCCTAAATTTGACCTTGTCGAAAGTAGTTTTTTTTTTCATGCATCAACTTCAATGAAATTCAAAATTCACTTCTTTATGTGATGACGTACTTTCTGCTGGTTACTGAATATATAAATAAATTTAAAAATGTTATGTTACAATTAAATTGCACTATAAGTAAATCACTTTATATAATTAAAACAGTTACTAATTACCGCCAACAACACATAAAGGTTAATCATTAATTTAACTGTACCAGCCACCCAAATATTAAAACCACTATCACTCTTAATGAGATAATATCACAATTTCTTGAATATATAAATATTCAAATTATTTAAAAGTGTATCAGCAGTATATATGAATTTATATTGGTTGTATAACTAGCGCAAAAGGACTAAAAAACGTCCTTGTGGTTGGCTATTACTGGGCAAAATTTTAAAACGAGACATTTCAATGTTAAGGTGGTATTGTGAGAGACATGACCAGGTGTACATAAACCCGGATGTGGAGGTTATTATTTGTGAATCTTTTAGGAATTTTGCGGTTGTATCGGATGTTAATATATATTTTTAAACTCAGAATATTAGTTAATTTTTTGCAAATTTACGATGTTACCATTTATGCTCCTACACACATTCCTATAACTTTATTACAAGGGGTAATCCAAAAGTCGTATTCGCTTTTGTTCTGACTTTAAGTTTCAAAGCTGTCGCATATTATTTTGAGTTAAATGAAAATTTATTTTTGAAAAGCAATTATTAAATAGCTAACAGAAATACTGATTTATTGATAAACATCAAACACTGGTACCCAAAAATGATTAAAAGTAGCTTTGAATAAAACAAAACAAACATATTCTAAATGAAAGTAAGAACATAGCTTGATGATTACGAAAATTATACAAAGATATCCTAATTAGTAATATATTGAATATATTTTCATGCCAGTACTTAACACTTTGTTACGCTGCGATATTTGATCTGCACAGAAGTATAAATGAACCTATAATAATTATGTGTAATCGGGAGACTATAGCCTGGGATCCTTCCCTCTATGTGCGCTACTGAAACTTCTCAAAAAATGTATTCTTAATAAAGTGGATGTATGGAGGAAAATTAGTTTCGCCTGCATCAAATTGAAAGCGATATGCATCTGTAGCGCAACAAATTTCAAAATCTTAATTTGCAAATTGAAAATTATTTGAAATAAAAATCTCTAAAACCCTAGAAATGGGTTTTATAATAGGACAAGAGATATATTTCTAATAATGTTGTTTACATCTTTTGCATCATATGTCCCACAACCCATTTAATACCTATATTCCCTCTAAGAATCCAAATTGATCAGATTTATTATTATCAGGATATTGCAATTTGTTTCTAAAGTTGTGCGGCACTTTATTGACATATTTTACTGCTAAATATACGGAACGAGCTGTGGCAAACATTATTTTTATTATTTAAAAGTTGTTCCCCTCGAGTTTATTGGTAAAGACTGCACCTCTATTACACGCAGTGGCACGTACCGTTACCAATATATGGCATGTAACCTTGAAATGAGAAATGCGAAAGACCATCATGGAAAATTCTAGCAAACATTTTTCAATTTTTTCGAGGTTCAAAATTTTGATCGCTAGCAGGCATGCACGAAAATATAATTTTACGACTGAGAGGCTGCAAAATGTAGAAAAAAATTGCTCATTTTCTCATTACTCAAACACTATTAGACACTTATAACAGGTCAACCAATTTTTCGATTAAAATTACTCCTAATACTCAGAATATTATAATATTCCGGCCTTTTGGAAGACAAAATGTTAGTAAATCAGACAGAAAAAATAACAATGCTTACTTGTTTTGAAAAACTATTTTCTAGATATCTAAAAATTAACTTTAAGAAAATGTGACATTCAAATATTGCACACACGGTGCATAATTGCCAATGTATTTGAATGCAATACTCAAATTCGCCTATATTGACATAAATATCCCCCTCGGTTATATTTTAAATTTTAGATACTAGCATCATACAGAATAAAAACACATTCAGCAACTTAATAGATTTAAAAATCATCTCCTAACAGCTAATCAACAAAACGGATTCATCCCACTAATGCCGGAAATAATTATTATCACTCGCCAAACGCGCAGATACTTACGTAAATCTTCATATCGAAACCAAGAACAACACCACTAGAAATTAAAACGGAGCACAAAGTGGTAAACAGCCGCGCCTCGGTCAACTTGAGTTTATATACTTCGCCTCCCCACGTTTATATCGCAAGGTTGCTGCTTTATTTTAGTTTTCAAATTTTCCATAATTTTTGAAAGTATTTCTGAAGATATATTAGCGAAAAAAGGCCTGGCAGTAGGTAATTAAGCCCTAGATTCCCCTTTCAGATAAAGCGTCTCGAATAGTTCGAGAATGAGCTATCTCTTTTATCAAGCTTGCGCATAAAATTTGCAATTTTGAGCAATTGCAATGATGCTAGAAAATAACTGCTGCTCAATTGAACAGCAGACCCTGAAATGGCTTCAATTTGTAACCATAATAGGACATCGGCAAAGGATATCTCGGAAAATCAATGAGAAAGATATGTTTCCTCGCTATTTTAAATCAAAATTTAAATGTTTTATATGAACAAGCCGCAAAAAGGGGTCACATTACTTAGATTGTTATATCTGCTTTATTGTTTCAATATTTTATTGTCTAGGTTTAGAGCTCTTTCGCAAAGTAATTTATTGTCATTAGGGATAATTAAAAACCGGATTATAAGCAACCAAGAACACCTTAAAAATGTGCGCTTATATATGCAATGAATATGCACTATGCAGTAATAAAATAACTAAATTTTGATTTTCTAAATTAATTTTTCACTAAATTAAGGGATTAAGTATTGAATAAAAATAAATTAAAGTTGTTATACTTTATTAAATCATAAATACAATTTTTCTATGTCAAACTTATATTAATATTAATTTGAAAAATTATAAGAAGCACTAGTTACTACGTGTGCTTTAAGGTTTTGAACCAAAAATTGTCGCGTCTATCTCTAAGGACAGGTTTGAACAAAGAAAACGATCTCTCTACATCAACTGAAGTTATAGGGCAAAATATTAATTTTGGGACTAAGGCAGGTTCAACCGCCAAATGATTTACAGTTTTCCCTGACATTATTTATTTATTTATATATATATATTCAGTGAATTTGTTAACAACCGTCAATTACCTAATAACTATGTCATTGTGAGCATTGATGTTGTCTCTCTCTTCACAAACTTGCTGCTAGACGTGATTCTTGACAGTATCAGAGCCCATTGGGACACTATCTCTCAGCATTGCACAATTGATCTGGATATGATGATAGAGATAATTGCTTTTATATTTGACTCAAACTACTTCATTTTTGACAACCAATATTTCAAACAGATCTTCGGTACCCCCATGGGTTCGAAGCTTTCTCCAATTTTAGTCAATTTTGTACTTGACGACTTGGTCAGGGATTTCCTGCAATATGTGCCATATCATATTCCTTTTGTCAAGAGGTACGTGGATGACCTTCTTCTTTCTGTGCCTAGAGACAGGATTGTAGAAACATTGGAGCTTTTTAATACTTATAACCAAAACATCCAGTTCACTGCCGAGGAAGAAAGTGACAACAGTGTTCCTTTCCTCGACATGAAAGTCATTCGATCTGACGACAACATACTGAGGACCATTTGGTACAGAAAACCGATGGCCTCAAACCGGTTTATAAGTTACAGCTCGTATCATCCTTTCAAAATGAAGGTAAACCTGATTTTGGGCATGAAAAGTAGAGCGATAAAGCTTTCTCATCCAATACACAGAGATTCAGCTCTCAGATCTCTCAAGGCAATATTGCTGGAAAACTCTTACCCGGTCAAAGTTATCAACAAGTTTCTTTATGACACAAGTTACGCGGTTCCAGAAAATATTTTTTTACAACCCAGCCAACCCTTGACGTTGGCATCTCAATCTTTACGTCCTTCTGACAATGAACCACTAAATACAGATAACAGTGTCAACAATACTAACACTCATTCCTCAGTTGTGCCCTATGTTGAAAATCTCACTCCACAGCTTATAAACCTGTTTAAGACGACTGACGTCAAGTTTGCCAAGAGACAGGTAAAGATAGTTTCTAATTTGTATAGCAAAACTAAGACACCTTTGTCAACCAAGGAAAACTGGAATGTAGTTTATAAGATTCCATGTAACGATTGTGATTCAGTTTACGTAGGCCAAACATCAAAAAACCTCAATGGCCGCATTATCTCCCACAGAAGTGATTGCAGGAGATTGGTCTCATCATGTGCCCTTTCGGAGCATGTCATCAAGGAGGGTCACACCATCAACTTCAACGAGGCAACAATCTTAGCGAAAGCTAATAATTATTATAAGAGATTGTTTTTGGAAATGGTTAATATTAATAACACCGAAAATTGCCTAAACAAAAAGAGTGACATGTAAAACTTAAGTTCCATTTACAATTACCTCCTTAAACTCCATAAGGATAAATTCCAATCATTGTCGGAACAGGAATTGCCTCTTACAATTGCCACATAAATCAAACCATTTCCACTGACTGTCTACTTTTCAAAATTTCAAAATTTTTCATCATTCCGCGCACCTCGATTCTACTCTGTTCTGTTCCTCCGCAGTTCCCTGCAATCACGTCTGTTTCTAGATCTGTTCCTGTCCACCCGTCATCTGTCAGCCAGATCTGTCAGGCGTCAAGCAACACCTGTTTCAGCAGGGATGATTTTTTAAAAATGTGAACGTTAATTTTATATTCTGTGTTCATCGGTTTTAAATATTGTATACATTTCACAACCTGGTAATGCCTGATTGACACCAATTAATATTTATATGTTAAGACTTTCAATTTTCCTATAAGGA
>JAEQML010077495.1:0-12864 GCA_016904865.1 Pissodes strobi | reverse complement strand
CGGTGAAAAACGATAGTTTCTACACGTGTTGGGGTGTTTCCCCAACAACAATCTCGACAGTTGTTACTTATTTATTCAAATTGTTAAGATTAAGCGGTTCAATTAATAAAGGTTAAATATAAATTTACTGACCGAAACGCCATGCATCACTAAGTTAAATAACTAAACTCAGGTAGTAACACATACATTTTTTAAATATTAGTCTAAGTTTACTATATTTAGAACAATAATATGTTACAGATTTTTAATGGCGTACCAGATCAGGACACATACTACGACCAAGTCGATGTTTTAGAAGAACAGGGCATCGAAGCGATCATCCAAAGATATATGTCAAAACCAGGGACTGATTTAGATCTATTACAACAATTCCAAATATATGAGGCTGTCTTGCAATATGAGGACGGGGAAGAAAAAAGTATTGGAATACCAAGACAATTAGGTAAACTTTTAATCACACATAACGGATTCACAGCCTAGGATTAGATCCTAAATGTGATCAAATGGCTTTCAATGCAAATCTGCAACTGATCTTATCAAAATATAATACTATGCCGTTAATCTGCAAAATGTAGAAAAGACTGAACATTTTCAGATTATTTCATTTTTAAACGATATTAGGCCGTTTCAATTAGTTTTGTTTCATTACAGGGCTTAGAAGAGCATTTTTTCTATGTCCATAAATGCATTATTTATGACATAAATTCGTAAAGTCATACATATTGGAACGAAAGCTGAATTTTGAAACTAGATGCAATCGAGTTTTAAAGTATGCATAAGGACCAAAATGATACTTGAATGCATGGTTTTTCTACGACTATATACAATATATTATAATTTAATAACATTAATACCGTTCTTATTCTTGAATAATCTATCAGTCTTATGACATAGATAAAGAATTTTTTTACTTTGTCTATGTCTTATGACAAGGTTGTCATCTTCCAGGTGCGTCTGGTGGTATTTTTGTATATTCGGTGTGTGTAGATCTTTAAAGTAGTACTTTACGCAGGCAAAGTGTGTACTTTCCACACAATCGTAAAAAAATGGTGGTAAGCGACCTACAAATTCATGTAGTCCCTTTCAATTATTTAATATTTTTTCCAGTTTTAATCTGAAACGTTGATGATTGGATGCCAAAATATTGACAAAATTATTTAAATCGAGACTAAAATATTTAATATGCTATTAATGAATTTGAAAATTGATAGATGAAGGTGGCTATGACGATGCCAAGATTATTTTATAGATAAAAGTTATCAATTAGATGGAAAACATCTATTGACCCATACGCTGCGGCTGTTTTATGAAGATATTTAATAGTTGAGTTAAGTTATTGAAAAATATTATGGACATCTAGTCACAAGTTATATATTTTTAAAGAAAACACGCTGTGTAATATTACGTTGTTAATTTTACGTATTTAGAAAGTCTTTTCTTCTCATTTCAAAAAATATACATTTTGATATTTTTCTGACGAGTCGTTTTGGAAATATATAAACACACAATTAATTAATTCATTAACGTATTTAGTTTATCTTTGACCTTTGACAAATGTTCTTCAATGGTCTTGTTAAACTTCTCAACCATGCCGTCTGATTGTGGATGTAAGGCTATAGTCCGTGTTTTATGGATGTTGAGTACCTAAATCACAGACTTTTTGGAAAGCCTTGGATTCGAAGTTGCGTCATTGCTCTGAGTGCAGCTCTAACTGAACACCAAACCTGCTGAATAGGTTATTCACGAGGACCTCTGCTATGGCAACAGCTTCTTGATTCGGGATCGCAAATACTTTAGGCCATTTACTGTAGTAGTCAATTGCCACTAAAATGTACTTGTTACGATTATTTGTATCTGGAAAAGCTACGTCAATGGCGATACGTTCAAACGGTAGGCCCATACTGTTTTATTTTTCCCCTAGATCTTGTTTTGGGTCCTTGACTTACGGCACAAGTTGAGCACTGCCGACACCACGATTTCACATCCTGGCAGTAGTTGACCCAGTAAAATCTGTCGCGGATCTTGTCAATCGTTTTGTACGTGCTCTTCAAATGTTTTCCCATTACCATTATATCATCAAGATAGACCAGGCATGTCTTCCAAATGAGGCCTCGTAGAACAACTTCCAGCAGACGCCCAAAGTAACGGGAGATTGCATAGTCCGAAGGGCATAAATTTAAACTGTTATCAACCACTTCCGGTAGAAACGGCAGTCTTTTCCTTATCTTGATCGGCAATGCCCACTTGCCAGTAGCTCTTTAAGTCGAGTGTTGAAAACCAATGAGAACTTGCTAGTATTGTAAACGTTAATTCTAGGAAGTGGATAGCTGTCCTTCTTAGTGACGTCATTGAGTCTTCTATAGTCCACACAGAATCTGGTAGACCCATCCTTTTTGATAACTAAGACAACAGGAGACGACCATGGGCTTGATAACTTTAATAGTTCCATCGTCAAGCATTTTATCCACTAATGTGGCAACCTCTTGTTGCACCGTGACGGGTATCCTCCGAGGATGCCGCCGTATGGGGTGAGCACTTCCAGTGTCAATTTTATGTTTTATGATGTTCGTTCTTCCAGTATTGCTATTGTTCATTTCAAAGGCTGTGCTCTGCTCTTTGATACATTGTGTAGCTTTCTTCAGTTCTAGAATTGTTCTAGGATCTCCTTTGGTAATGTTGGGGATGTTATTTCTGACCGCGTTTCGCAACTGGTTACCCACAATAATTGGCTATTACATCTCCTTATTTGATTTTGATGGAACTGGATGAAATATTTGCTATCCTTATCGGTATTTCGCCGTCGGTTTTGACTAGTGCTTTGCCTACGAGGTGTTTGCAAGGCAAATTGTGATGTTGGATAAGTCCGATTCAGCCTCCAAAATCCTTCTCCAATTTCCCAAATACTATCTGATCGGTATTTCCGTTTATTCTGACAGTACATGCCGCCACTACTTTAGTCAGTGTGCCATCGTCTGTTTTGGTAAGGATGAACTCTTCGGTGCCAAACTTCAGAAGGTTAAGTTTGTTGTCAAAAGAGAATCCATGTTGACCGATAAGATCCATCCCTAAAATAAATTCGTCTTCTATGTCTGCAACTAACACTATGTGGTGTAGTTTAATTCGTCCCAGTTCAAGTTCAATATTCATTTCTCCAAGTACTTTAGCAGTCTCACTGCTAAAGTACTTTTACGTACGGTAACCGTACGTAAAACTACATTCCTCGGAATGGGTAGGACTTCTGCTCTATTTACTCTGGTGAACCTTACCAAAGATACCACCGCACCAGTGTCAGCAGTAATTGTAATGGCTTTTCCGTTGAGCTTTCATTTAATAGTTAGACTGTCGGCGTTTTTTCTACGCTTTTTATGGAGACGATCCTGGGGGCCTTATCTTCTTTAGTCAACACCCGCCCCGCAATGTTGACTTTGATGTCCTAGCCTCTCTGGATGGAGATCTAGATCGTAGTTGTACTCGGCAGTCTCTTTTGAAATGCCCAGTCCTGCCACATTTATAACACTGATTTGAAGTATTTCGGTTACGTGGCCTATGTTCTAGAATCTCCCTGTAGCCTGAAGAACTTCGGCTAATTTCTTCAAAATTTCGCCCATCTCAGTTAATTGACAGCTGGTCGCAGGCTTTGCTTCCTGGATGGATACGGCCCTGATTTTTGGCCTAGAGATGTTACAGGCCGCCCCGATTTCTACAGCCCAACCCAAAGCTTCACCAATATCCAACACTGTTGTTATCAAATTTGGATAGGCGTAGCATTCGCTGAGTTTCTCGATCTCTGATACCATCCACGAAATATTGGGCAGCAAGTTTCTCTTGAAATTCCTCTGTTGCTTCCGGGACGCCAATTGAATGAGCCGTATAACATCTGCCTCAAATTCTTGCAGGTTTTCACCAGGTTTCTGATGTCGAGACTTTACATGTGCCTGATAGAGTTGTCTTCTATATTGGTCGCCAAATCGTCTCTCCAGGGCAGCTACAAGTATGTCATATTTCCCGTGTTGGCTGAAGAGAATGGTCTGTAGTAGTTCCAGGGCAGATCTACGAAGCACTACCACTAATGATGTAGCCATTTCTTCGTTATTCGAACCGTTGGCAATAGCAAGGGCTTCAAATTGTCTTCTGTACATTGCCCAGGATGTTTGATCGTCATACGTTGGAGGTTTAATATTCTGTCCTGTGACGAATACCCTCTCGGTGGGTGCTTGACTTTTAGGCTGGTATTTTCTGCTTGTAGATTCTTCATTTCTTTCCGTACGTCTCCTACTTGTTTTTGTGCATTGTTTACTTACTTTTCAAATTTCTCATTTTGCCCTCCAATATTTTCTGGAATTTTCCTTGCTCGCCTACAATTGCATCCAGCATCCATTTCTGAAGCTGGTCCTGTTCTGCTTGCCTTCTACGTTCATCCTCTTCTCGTTCCGATTGCCTTTTATCTTCTTGATCTTGAAAGATTTTCTGAAGCCGTCCTATCCTGTTCTGCTTGCCTTTTACGTTCATCTTCTTCCCGATCCGCTTGCTTTTTAACTTCTTGATCTTGTCAAATTTTCTGAAGCGTGCCCTGTTCTTGCTTGCCTTTTATCTTCTCGATCTTGAAAATTTTTCTGAAGCCGGTTCTGTTCTGTTTGTCTCTTAGTATTTAGATTTTCCATGAAATCGGCATTCATTTTATTTATTTGGTCCATTTCTGCCGTTTGTTGCCTTGTATTGACCATAGAATGTTATAAAATGTTCTCAGAATCCACCCGTCAAAACGGCCTCGTTGATGTACTTGTACCCCCTTCTCTCCTCGAAGAACTCTTCACAAGTTCCGTTTCTTCACAATCCGACTTCTTACACCAAATGTTACATTTTTCCGTGGGTTCTGAACGAAATTACAACATTTACTATTTTAAACTAATACTCTCTTTATCACTCT
This sequence comes from Pissodes strobi, assembly GCA_016904865.1. NCBI lineage: Eukaryota > Metazoa > Arthropoda > Insecta > Coleoptera > Curculionidae > Pissodes > Pissodes strobi. The sequence goes on along the minus strand of JAEQML010077495.1, from coordinate 7,937 downwards.
ATACAATTAAATTCTCATATTTTTAAAATTTTGTGAAATATCCTGCTCACACTAGACAGATTAATTGGATTTAGAATACTTTTCATTAAACAACACACAAACTTCAGCCTGGCTCCGTACTTTGTCTCCACAGCCCAACAAATTAAAATTTAAATACGCTGCCTTTCTGAGAGCACCATAATTCAAAAATGCAGAAATTACAAAATACAAACACTTTCGTACAATTCAATGATTGAACAAAAAGGTTAATTGAATACATTTTAATTTGATGTCAGTTCAAAAATTACTTGTTATCGTTCCCAAATAATACACGAAAATGTGAGAAGAGCTGTCCACGAAGTTCAAGAATTTTTGAAAATTTGTGATAAGAAGGAGTTGTTTCTTAAGGTATGGGACAGTAACAGGAGACTGTCACTACCGATTATTAAATGAATAATTTTTCCAAATCGCTGAATAAATAAGGTATGCTCCTTACACCGTTGCGTTTTTTTCTTGCCGGGTATTTGAAGGAGAGAATGTATCAGAAAACATTACAATATCCCAAACAAAAGTTAATAACGAATTTGGTACCGTTTTGCTTTCAGACGAGAATGTCAGAAAAACACTCAGATCTCGAAAATCGACACTGGATAACACCGAGAGGCGGAAAAGTCGACGTCATTCAACTGGTACTACTCCGATGTGTGGAGGATTCACTCAAAAGAACAATAACAGTATTCTTCCAGAGTATTACGATGAATCATCTAGCTCATCGGAAGTTAACAATTCTCATTTGAATGGAAGCTATAAAGAAAGCAATAAAGGTAGGCCTAATATTTTTAATTATATGGACAGCATTTTTTCGATGATTGAAGCAGTACTAACAAAATAGCATCTTGTTTTATTTTCTCCATCTACTTAACACAAAGCTGCCGGCTTGGTTCTTTACCACAGATTACTTAGAACAGATGCGAATCCTTTAATGTTTTTCCTATAATACGTTTTGTGACCTTGGCCGCTTGCGACTTTCCGTTCGAGGCCCGAGCGGTAGGGTTGAACAAGTTTGTTGCACCAACTACATAGTTTAAAATGTGATGAAGATGTTTTGCCTCATCGGTTTTAATTTGTATGAAACAATTCTAAACATGACTATAAAAATATATTGCTTATTTTAGAGTCTATTAAAGCATGTGGATAACGTATATGTCGAGATTTAAATGTTTCAAAAACATATCCGGATCTTTTACATTAATGACTACTGCGACAATTACTTTTCTAGTTAGTTGCTCAAAATAAAATCAGTGAAACCATTTTTTTCAGCTTTTATATTGAAGATTGTGAAAACGGAAGTCACTCTTAGCCATATAATGTTTTTATTCATCAACAAAAAAAAAGATGGAATAAACATTAATTTTCTTATGGGTTTTCCTTTTTTACAACTTTTAAGGTCTCTGCATACATATTTTATCGTATAAAATAGACTTAACCTAATAAATAATTTAATTACATAAAATAAAAGTAATCCCGAAAATGTATGTTTGAAATTTTTGAAAATAAGTTTTGGTAAAGTTTATCTCTACAGATATTTTATTAAACTCACTTACAAATCAATCTGAATTGAAGAACACAAATCTAAATCACTAGCTTTTTATGATCATTTATTGGTTGAAAAAGAGTTTGAATTTTCTGTGTGTGTAAGCACAAATTTATGTTATTTGTATATATCGTCTCCCTTCATGTAGTGAACAGATTTTTATAGAGGCTTTATATTTTGTTAGAAATGCTTAACCATGGATTCAGGATTGTACTAGCCGGTGATCTGAATATTAACTTTGCAAACAGTGACCATATTTACACTATTGAATTGACAAACTTATTGAAGTCCTTTGACTTAAAAATGCATCTTGAACAGCCAACAAGGATCTCACAATTCTCGTCAACTATTATTGACTACGTTTGCACTAGAAATGAGGATATCTGTGAGTGTGCAGTCAGAAATACAGGTCTCTCAGACCATGAGGCTGTACTTTTTAGCATTTGTTTGAGTGAGTGTAGAGGGCAAACTGGGTGTGATATGAGGCAGGGAAGAATGAACAATGTCAAAACACTAAACACTTCACCTTGTCTGACTTCCATAATTCTTTAAGCACAATTTTTGAAAAATGCTTTGCTATCAGGAATCTGAAAATCAAATCTAAGGCTAAGCAGCCTTGGGTTGTTACCAAAGGAATAAAAATTGTATCCAAGAATTTACGATCTCTTCACACTATCCGAAAATTCTACATCAATAATGATTTTTTTTATTGCCTACTTTAACAACTATAGAAAAATTAACAGACGAGTAATAGAATTATCGAAAAAGAATCATTTTCGATCCCGATAATCTCGTTCTTCAAATAGACAAAGAGAATGCTGGAATATTGTCAACCAACTCCGCGGAAAAACTAAACAAAGGGGCTCTAATCATTCTCTCGAGCCTGAAGTTCTTAATGACTTTTTTTGGTAATGTTTCACAAGGGTTATCAAGGGACATAAAGTCTGCATCTGATCCTCTTGACTACTTAAAAGACAAAAATGTTCTGATTCATTTTATCTTGCTCCGACAAACCAGTATGAACTAAGACAGGCACTTTGGGAAATAAAAAACAAGACTAGCACTGGCTGGGATGGGATTTTACTGATGATATTTCAGTATTTACCGGATTGTATTCTGGTTAGCCTCGCTGAGGCAATCAACCATTCCTTTCTGACAGGCACCTTCCCTGAATGTCTGAGGATTTCGAGAATTGTTCCAATTGGTAAGTGTGATGATCCCAGCAAGGCAGAACACTTTCGGCAAATTGCCCTCTTACAAACACTCTCCAAGATAGTGGAAAAGTTAGTGAAGAATAAGGTTACATCTTTTTTGGAATGCAAAAACCTAAAAAACATCAATCAGTTTGGCTTTCAATCGAAAAAAGTACCTAAGATGCTGTTTTTCACTTTCTTAGCGAACTATATGTACGTCTGAATGAGGGGGACTTTGCGGCAGCAGTATTCCTTGACCTCTCCAAAGTGTTTGATTGTGTGAATCACAGAGTGCTGCTGCAAAAGTTGGACCATTACGGCTTTAGAGGCAATTATTTGCTTTGGTTTGAATCTTATTTATCATACAGACAGCAGACTGTGAGGGTTGGAAATGTTGACTCAGGACTTAAATACAATTTGACAGGTGTTCCACAAGGATCGGTACTGGGACCCATCCTATTTTTAATATACATTTATGATATTGTAAACACAGACATAAAAGGACATTTCTTTATTTGCAGGCGACACCACTATTTTATGGACACATCGTAACACAGATACCTTAATGCGTACCATAGAATCTGATGTTCAAAAAATTAAGGACTGGTGCGATGGTATCCTTTAACTTTTCTAAGACACACAACATGCATTTTAATTGTGTGCCTGAACCAGTCAGTTTGGATAATAACGAAGTTTCATTTAGTGATGTATCAAAGTTTCTTGGTGTGCTAATAGATAAAAACTTGACTTTTAAAAATCACATCATATATCTATTAGATAAATTATCATCAGGCTGCTATGCACTAAGCATAATTTCTAAAAACCTGGATTTGGGAACTACCCTTATGACTTACTTCGCTCTAATCGAGTCTCATTTGCGGTATGGGATAATGTTCTGGGGTTGCGCCTGCCAGGGCCTGTTGCTTCAGTGTTTGTATTGCAAAAAAGAGCTGACAGAAGAATGTGTGGGGCAGACCCAAGGGAATCCTGCAAACCCCTATTTAAAAAAAAAACAAGTTGTTGACTTTGCCATCTCTGTTCATCTTTGAGACATGTTGTTTGTTGTATAACATTTCTACACATCTAGTACTTACAGCAAATAACACAAGGCAGAGAGGATGTTTACCAACACCTATACCACACACAAAACTTATAAAAACTCAATAATATATAATGCCAGGAAGATATATAATCATATTCCCAGAACATTAAAGGAAGCTTATTATTTTATAGATTTTAAGTGTAAACTTAAATATATTCTCTTGAGTATGTCATATTATACCGTAAATGAGTTTTTGGGGGATATGTTTTGATCTCACAGCATTCAGGATTTTTTTCTTTTTTTTGTTTTTTCTTTTTTTTCCTCCCCTATTCTCCTTCACACTTCAGCACTCAGTAATACATTATGGAGAAGTATTGTCTCCCTTTAAGTAGATGTATGTATGTGTTGTAAAATTGTATCTTATAGATGTAAGTTGTAAACTAAATATACTAATATGTTGTATGTAGGTGGTATGTATGTCCTATAACTATGTAACACTTTTAATGTTTTTTTTCTCTTTTTTAACGTTTAATAGACATTTTTATATATTATGATTTAATTACATTTTAACATTCTCTTTTAATTAAGTAGGTATTTGTTCATTTACTTTATAATTTCAGCTTTGTCAACAGAATTGTAAAATATGCTATGATAATAAAGCATTAAATTTTTTTTTCTAGTTTAGAAACAAAATAGATGAAGCCTTCGTTGGGTGACTTTAACTTTCTAAAATAATTGTTTTCAGAGTTGTATGATTTGAAATGTGTGAATAAGAATGGCTTGTCTAAACCCTTTTTCAAGAGATAACCACACGTAATTAAGAGCAATTTGAAGTGTTATATTTTTACGTCGATAATCGTAATCTGCCAGACTAATATTCTAAATTTGGAGTATTTTCGTAACTTTCATCTAAAATCGGATTGGTATCTCGTAGTTAGGATAGGAGGACGTCTAAATCGTCCTCACAATTCATATGATCTGAATGCAAAAAGTTTTGGCAAAATAGTTTCGTATATGCTCTTTCAAACTGAATCGGAGTAGGGTTTCCACAATTCCCAGTTTGTTGTCGAATACTGCCAAAATAGTTCTCTATACAGTCTTGAAAATTACTAAAGTAAATAAACGAACCAAACCATGAAGAAAATTATCAAAATATGTAATATTTATTTTCTAGGACGCTTAGCAATGCAGAAACATATAGCCACGAACTATATTAAGGCGGCCGCGGCACGCCGATTTAGCTCGAATACACATAGAGCGTCTGACTAAATAAGTAGGCGCCAGCCCCATTGCGAACCAGAAAAACTTAGTCCCTCGCGTAATCCGTAGCTTTCGCATCTGTTCTAGGTAATCTGAGCCTTTACTAAATCGTGGTGTTGGGATTAGATAGCTAAAACAATTAAAATGCAAAATGTTTTTTTTTTGTTTTTATGGCAATGGACACACACAAAGGGGGATCCTATGGCGCTTGACGAGCGGTGTTTGTACGAAGGTGTTGATTGACACGGTTCTTGAATAATTGTAGGTTGTAATTAGGGGGAAACAGATGTCCTGGGAGTGAGTTCCACAGTGATGCAGTGCGCCAGACAAAGCAGTTCTTGGAAAGCGATGTTCTCGGTATTTCCATTTGTACGACGAACTAGTGCGCTCTTGCCGTCTGTCGTGACCGTCTGACAGGCGCTGCCAGGGCCGGGATGAGGCGGGCCAAATCCTGGGAACATCTGCAGTGAAAGTATCTGTAAAACGGGGACATCTCGGTCACATGTCTGCAGTGTTCCAGACTATCTAGATTCCGGGTCGCCGACGAGACGACCAGCTCCCTTGTGAATGGAATCCAGCAGCTTTAGGGTGTGCTTTGGTGCGGCACCCCAGATGTGTGAGCAATATTCTAAGCACGGTCTTATTTGCACTTTGTAGAGTAAGAGCAACTGCTGCAGTGTTGCGAATTAGCGCACCAAGCTTCTGGGAGGCTGATTTTGCGATGCTAGCAACGTGGTCATGCCAGGACATATAGCTGTTGACCGAGACACCCAGTAGTCCGATTGACGAGGATGAAGGAATGATCGATCCTGCCATAATTATGTCAGGGCCCGCCGCCGTATTGGACCTCTTGGTAAACGTGGCTGATTGGGTCTTTGCTGCACTGATCACTGACCAAATTTCTGTCGCTCCAAGTTTGAACTTTCTCCAGGTCTTGATTAATTGCTGTAGTCTGCTCCTGTTTGTGATGATAAGTCTCAGTCGCTGGTGAAGGTTTTTCTAACCTAAATTGGGAGGCACTGTCTGCAAAACTGTAATCAGGATTATTCGTTTCGGCAGGTCATTAATATAGATGAGGAACAGAGTTGGTGAAAGTGTTGCGCCCTGAGATACGTCCGCTTTAATGGTGAATGTGTCTGAGATGTGTCGATCCACTGCAACGTGCAGAGATCGGTTCTTAAGGAAACTGGCAAGCCAGCTGCAGAGAGAGGCTTTCAGTCCGAAGGACGGCAGTTTGTTGAGCAATCCGTTATGCCAATCTCTGTCGAATGCCTTCAAAATATCCAACGCAATCGCTAGAGCCTCTCCGCAGTTCTCAATTACCCTACTCCATATATGAGTGACATAGGCCAATATATCTCTTGTCGGTCTCTCTTTGCGGAAGCCGTATTGATTATCGCTGATTATTCTGTTGTTCTCGAGGTACTTGAGTAGTTGCTGATTGACTACACGTTCCATGAGTTTGAAGATTATGGGAAGCAAGGCAATTGAGCGATAGTTTGAGGGCGTGGTTTTCTTGCCCTTTTTTTGGAACATGTTGCACTCGAGCGACTTTTCAAGAAGATGGGTATATCCCTTTTCGGTAAGACAGAGGAAAAAGTCTGGAAAAACGGGTGTTAGTTCGTTGGCGCAGTCCTGATGATGATGATGTCTTTTGCGTATCTAGTTCTTTAAGGATTTGCGTTATAGTTAAACCAGTTCTGGATATCCTTGATCGTCACCTGCGCGTTGTGGCTGCGGTTCTATAGGACGTGAAAGCTGAAGCATGATATTTTTCAATAGGTACCTTTGGGTTAGTTTCAGGTATATAGAGTTAATATTTTTGACTCATATGTTTCTTTTCTGTTTGGGTGCTTCTTCCCCCATTCCTAATTCTTTGCAAGCTAATTTTACTTATACCGGATGCTGCTAAAATCCGTTCCCTAAATATGAAAAATATTTTTGAAAAATAGGACATCTCAGAATTCATGAAATACAAATAATAGCAAATGTATTTATTCATTTTCCTTAAAGGGGCAGAGATAAATCTCATCTGCCCGCGATGTGGACGGCACGAGCAATTGACCTTCTACCTTCTAGCGGAATGCGGAGCTCATGGGCGCCACACACCGCTGGAGAATAATTGCGGGAGCTCCACGGGTCCTGGGCTTTACTAAAAGAGAAGGAGGGTCTTAAGAGCAGGAAGTGGGCATATAGTATTCAGGGGAGATAGAGACTTGCGAAAATGATCATCGGAGGCCTTGCAACACATTTTTTTCTTATTGACGTTAAAAGTAAAGATTTTTAATTAAAAGGAAACCTAGCCCCGGAGAGTCGTGTTACAAATGCCCGGCCCCGGTGATGGGGTCGTTACAGCGCCACCAGTTCTGTCCAACTAAACTGAAAAAGCTCCGCTGGTGTTGTGCAGGGTGGCTAGGCTGGCTTATTGAATTAAAGGAACTCAAGCTTAACTAAACAAGAAAACAATCTAAAATTTAAGGAACAATATATTTGCTACTAAGTTCTTTGTTTTTTGAAAACACAGCAACAATTTATCTGGGGAAAAATGGCAAGTTAAAGACAAAACTATTAAATTTAACTAATAATTGGTACAATATGGTGATTGAACCGAGACCAATTCTGTTGTTAATACTCAGTACTGTATGCTTTACAACTAAATGCACTAAACACTACAAACCGAAGTGATCACTTTCATGTTAACTAAGCTAATTACATATAGGTATGCGTGCGCTAATAGCTGCACCAATTTTAAATGTAGCAATAATAATATGTAGCAATAAACGGCCACAATAATTAAATCAAATGACTCGATAAATTGATAAAAAGAATAAAATTAGAATAAAACTATTGAAAGCTTGGCTGTCAATGC